>JAPJBO010000763.1:0-110306 GCA_030068145.1 Diplonema papillatum
CGCACAAATCCTTCTAGCACAGGCTGGTGGACGAAGAAGGCCAACTAACGGCAAAGGTGTCGTACACCACGTACCGCCAGCTACGTGGTGCCCGGTTCGAACACCTGGCCGGACGTGTGCGACACCTGCAGAAGGGAACACGATTAACCATCGCCTTCGTGAGGTTACCAGCAGCAAACTCACTTCTTGCCGATTTCTGCCAATAAAAGTTGCCAATACTGCCAGAAGAACCTGGGGTCAGCTTTTTTAACAACCAGGGGCCTCGCCTCCTTGATGATTGATTTGCGTTGGACGACAGGTGACTCGATCCAACTTGGGGAACTGTTTAAGCTGGTGTACAGTGGGGTTCACACTGGATTTGCGGGTGTCACACTGGATTCCGCACTGGATTTTTGGGTGTCAGTGGATTTCACGCTGGATTTGCGGGTGTGGCACACTGGATCTAGCAGGTGTGCCCACGCCCGACACTTTGGCCGCACAGTTAACACCCCCACACGATGCTGGAGTGCACCGTGCGGGGCCTCGAAACCCACAGAAACAGAGTTTTGCGCTCAGAAGAAGGCTCTCCGATTTGGCCCCAAAACCGGCCCGAAAAAATGGTTTCTGGGGGGATATGGGTCCCATACCCCACATGCCCAGTATCTTACTATGCCATAAAACATCTGCCCAAACCCCCCCCCCCCCCACTTTTGGCATCGTACCATTTGATGAGGTTGAGCAAATTTTTTTTTTCCAAATTTTTTTTTGGAGGCCATCAGCTCCGCGGCAGCGTTTTAAAAAGACACAAGGTTTTGACCCTGCATGGTACCGACTACGCGGGAACTCCTCAATACGGGGAACTCCTCAATACGGGGTAGGGCTACATCTTTAGACTCCGTATGCAGCTGGTGGCTAACTGAGGGGGCTTATGTAGCTTGCCACTGCGGCGGAATATTCCAGTTCACATTCGAAAGTAGCCCTCGCCTTTTCACAACCCCGGACTACGCAATACGGGGCAAGACCAGGCGACCAAGAGAAGCGGGGGGACGCGACCCAGAGACCCGGGCTAAGTAGCTTGGAACTAGTGTGATGGACCATGCGTAGTTCGTGCGTATAAGTCGAACTTTGAGTGGAAAGATATCCTACTACAATAGTCTCGCGGGTTGCCCTCGTGGAGGTAGGGACCGATGGCATCCCATTGGTCCATTCATGTGCATCTTTTACTAGTGATATCCCAAGCACCACCTGAACGCGTTAGGGGAATTCACAAGGTTTTGCAACCGAGTGACACGTCACCCGAAACGAGCTGCACCCTCTCACTACATGGAGGGAATGCAAAATGAATTGGTCTATGAAAATGCAAAAGTCAAGACCGTTCCTCTCCCATGATCCGAGTTAGCATACTCGTATGCGCTCGATCAAATGGTCAAGGTAATCGGGAAGACACGATGGTGAAATCAGTCGAGGAAAGCTATCGGTCGTAGAGATACGATCGAGGACTGCCCCTTTTGAAAGCTGAAGAATGAATAGAATGATCATGCATCAATCTAGGCTTGGCACGATACAATCTCTGTTATCGGGGAATCTCTGATTCGTCAGATTTTCCTCGGTCCAGTCTGGTTCCCCGGAGGGGGCCCCCTACCCAAGCCTGTACGGCCAACCATAGACTTTGAAATACCGAGTTTCTTCCCACACATAACTTGTACTCTGCAATACCGACCTTCTTCCCACATAACTTATACCCTAACAACGCTAGAAAACGCACCTAATCGACGCAATCCACACGACAGACGCAACTGCCTCAAGCGAGTAGACCACAGTGAAAGCACACCTGGTGCGAATTGTCCATTGTATTCTTGACCGCCTTGCCTTACTTTCTGTTTGTCTTTCTCTCTCTCTTTCTGTCTCTCGCTCTGTTTGCCTTTGATATCCCGCTGGAATCCAAACTCCGAAGGTGTGCCCGAGTCACACCCGAAAAAGCGAGCGTCTCCACCCAAAACCGCGTGCCAAATGCGCACCCGACATGCCGGTGCCACACCCACTTTTGACCTTCAACTTCGGCTCCTCGTGTAGGCAACGCACGTGTGTTGCGAGTTTGCACTTTGTATAAGCACCTGCGTTGTAAGAAATACTTGAGGAGACTGCCCGTTGCAAATATTAAAGGAGGCGCAAAGTATGCTGCAGCCCACACGAAACCCCGTGTGCACCTGAGATTCGTGCCCGGCGTTAAAAAAAAAAAGCCCGCTTTGTAGTTGCGTTTCGTCGAAATAAGCACACGGCAACCCCTCGAGCATTTTCACTCCGCATTTCACTCTGTGGGTGCCTACTGCGAGTGGGGTTACACTTGTCAAACCGCTTTCATCGAACTTTCGGCGCCTCTCCTCGTGGGGGGTGGACATGAGCCCTGACGGGCAGCTGCTGTCTGTTCTCTTTTTGTGTAAGCACCTGCTTTGTAGGAAATGCTTGAGGAGACTGCCAGTTGCGATAGATCAAAGGAGGTAAATGTGCTGTAGCCCACACGAAACACGGGTAAATCTGGGTTTAGTGGCGGGCGTAAGCGTTCAACAAAAAAGACCCACTTTGTAGTTGTATTGTTTTTTCCCCTCTAGCCTCCGTCGAAATAAGTACAAGGCAGCCCCTCGAGTGTTTTCTCTTTTTAAGCAACGTGCAATGTGAGGAAACTAAACCGCCCGAGTAGGACCTTCTGATCATGATCATTTGCCAATTTTCCACCTGAACCCACGTCCAAAGTTTTTGGGTTCAGGGTTGTGCGGTCAACGAAAACTCTCGTTTCACCGTTCCCGCCCCTTTCCAGCCCAAAGCATCTGCAGAATAACACGAAAAGCCTCTAGGCAAAAACCCGTTTTCACATTTCTTCTTTTTCCTACTCCCGCGTGTAAGGTCTTTTTTTCTTTTTTTTTGAAAGCATGCTGATACTGCATGGAATAGTTGACTCGACCTCGTGGACGGAGAACCTAAACTTAAAACAGAACCGACTCCCCTTCGTGATAAAGAGCGAATAATACGAAACACTCCCCTTTTTTTTATACATAAGCGCCAGCTTGGAAGAAAACGCTCGACAAAAGCTGCCAGCCAAATAACCGAAGGGTTCCCAAGTGCTGTAACTACCGAACCACGTGTTGAACGGACGTGAGGTCATGCTTGTCTACCCCTACACGACACGGCACGCAAACGCCACAGGCCAAAGTCCAGGGTGGGAAAGCAACACACGGTGGTGTGAGCGAAGCACAAATCAGATTGTGTTTGTATTGTATTTGCCCCTCTACCACCTCTATATATTCCCCCCTCCATTCGGAGTCAAAGCAGCGCCGCTTCAATCTGTCGTGCCAAGAGCTGCGACTCAGCTATTCCGTTCAGTTGAACGCCATTGCCTCGTTTGCAACGAAACGCGGAGGTTTCGGGGTCGGGAGAAGCCTTTATCATTTCCAAACCCACGCAACCGCCGAACTGCAGAGAACCCCTTTTCCTAGGAGGAATCGACCTGCACACGGAAAAATCCAAGCTCAAAGAGAAGCTGGAGTCAAAGAGCCCGCGGTCACACCCGCATTTGGCCGGCTCTCCTTAAACGGGGAGGCCAGAGCTTCCCGAACAACAGCACGAGCCCAGCGAATCGAGCACTTCACGGAAAAATCCAAGCTCAAAGAGAAGCTGGTGTCAAAGAGCCCGCGGTCACACCCGCATTTGGCCGGTTCTCCTTATACGGGGAGGCCAGAGCTTCCCGAACAACAGCACGAACCCAGCGAATCGAGCACTTCTTTTTAAGAAAATGGCTGGTTCTCCTTAAACGGGGAGGCCAGAGCTTCCCGAACAACAGCACGAGCCCAGCGAATCGAGCACTTCTTTTTAAGAAAATGGCCGGCTCTCCTTAAACGGGGAGGCCAGAGCTTCCCGAACAACAGCACGAGCCCAGCGAATCGAGCACTTCTTTTTAAGAAAATGGCCGGTTCTCCCTCAATGGGAAACCCAGAGACATCCAAACAACTGTCGCCAGCGCCCAGCGGTCGAGCGATTTCGTGAAGAATTAACCGCCGGGGATGCCAGAAAAGCGGGTGTGCCACCCGCTTTTTTGACGCCCAGCTTCAGCTCGAGCGTCTCTGATGCTGGATTTCACCTTGTGGGTGGGGCACATGACGTAGGGGGAAGCTTGCAAGTTTGGTCTGCACCGAGAAGTTCGACGACATCGAAGTGGACGAAATGATACGCGAGGCCGGAGTGAAGGGAAGGGACGGCGACATCAACTACGAGGAATTCTCGAAGAAGCGCACGTCCACATAGAAGTGATCCGGTGGCTCCCGGTTCAGCCGACTCGTGCTACAAGCAAAATTCCGCCGGTAACGAAACCCTGCCCAACGGAACCAATCGCCGCCCCGGGGTGGCGTAGTCTGTCACTTGCTGTCGTTGAAAGTGAAACTTCCCCTTTGTCATAGTAAGTTCTTCCGCAACTGAAGCACGCCGTCAGAGTTCCTTTTTTTTCAAACAAACCAATGTCGCAAGGCACCAGGCTGCTCGTCCTTCGGGATAACGGTAACGCAAAAAAAAAAAAAAAAAAAAAAAGGAAAAGAAAAAAGAAAATAAGAAAACAAAAAAAGAAAATCAACAATTTAGTGTGGACGGGGCGATCACAGTATTCACAGACAGGCGAAAGACTACGACTTCTCGACCAGCTTTCCGAGGGTTAGACTTCGAGACCCCCTAAGATCGACATCCACTCTGACCCCAAAGGGCCAATCTTCCACTGCTATGAACGATAGTGGTATCTTGCAGATCGACTTCCCCTCCGACCCCAAAGAACCAAGCTTCCACTTCTACGGACGACGGTGGTATCTGAGGCGAATCTGAGGCGACTGTGATAAACCAAGCTTGGCTATGATAGCCTGTGGCAGACTGCAGATAGACTGTGAAAGACAGCAGCAGTTTCAGCTTAGTGTGAGTTTGGTCAAAGTAACATCAAGGCAGCCTTTACAAAAGCCAGCCACAGTCAACGCCGCGTGGGTGCAGGCTTTTGATATTAATCATCATGTTTCAAACCCCCGACAGAGGGTGTCGGTGGTATAAAGGTGCAGTTGCCCGCATCCAACCGAGTTGAGGTTAGAATGCAGAATATCTGTAGCGATGGCCTGCAATAGTCACTGGACAGCAGCAGGCGATTCGATGCAGTTCCAGGAAATAGAGGTGGACTAGTTCAATAGCAACGGATCGTTTCTCGATTCTTTCTGTCGGTCTCTTAACCTGAGAAGGTGTCATCACACCGTGGCTCACAAGGGACCTGAGGACCAAACCCCCCAAGGACCCGACTGGGCCACTTTCCTGAAACGGTAACATACCCAGTTCACTGGAGTGCCCGTTCCCGGCGAGCTACGAGGGAACGAACCTGTAAGAGTGCCAGCGCTACTCTCTCAATAACGTACATAAAAGGTGTCACGGGATAAGCCGGCAGCCGCTGCTTAACGGCTTATCACGTAGGTGTCACCACTTTATCTTTAGCCATACTTCAACTCCCTTATATCACACCCAAACTGGGATGCAGCGGCGCAAAATTTGGTGATATAAGAATTAGTTTTGAGTGGAATATTATAAGGGCATTGCACCTTCCTACTCCGGCTGTTGCCAAAAGGAGGAGAGCCCGCGAAACAACGTGTCAACACACGCCTGCCAGGCGGTCTCGTCCGCCAGTCAGAACGCCCCCGGCTGCGCCACCATCGGTGCAACAATCATCTTTGACTGGGCCACGGCTCGCTCCGCGCCCACGGCGCAACGACTTGCGCCCGCCGTAGTAGTACGGGATAGTAGTGGGGCGACCGGATACTCCTCGGAGAGATGGTCCCTGCACTCTAACTCGTCTCTCTCTCTCTCCCTTCCTTTCCAGAGTGGATTGAGGTCAGAATAGAGGTGAACGAAGCTAACATCGAAGCGTTGGTTGGGAAGAAGTCTGGTCTGAACAGACCGAACACCAACAAACCTCTAAAAATGCCGACAAACAGCGACGACGGAACGAGAGAACTAACACCAGGCCCGACCTATTATTACCGAAAGAGACCTGTCACAAGCGCGGGATCTTTTCCTGTTTTTTTTTTCTCTCTCTCTCTCTTTTCGGGCGTTTTCTGAAAAGGCTCTGTTTCTTCCTCTTTTTTCGGCGCCGAAGCTTCACCAGCTTCGGCTGACACCATTTGCGCACTTAACCATGGTTAAGAAGACGACTGAAAGCATATGCGCAAAGATAGCTCAAAGCATCTGCAGAATAACACGAAAAGCCTCTAAACCCGTTTTCACACTTCCCTTCTGCTTATTATTCGTGTTCTTTTGTTTTTTTTTTCTTTTGCGAAATCCTCCCCGCATTTTTCTCCCGCATTCCAACCCATTGTTCAGGTTCAAATGCCCCGCAACGCAACCAACACGCCCCCCGTACAACAATACTTGTATTGATGGCTGGCAACCGCAACAGGGTTTTCTGCAAAACGTGAGAAGGATGCGCCTCGTCGGGGTTCTTTTGTAATGCTGCTGCTGTTAAAAAGCTCGTAGTTGGATCCAGAGCTCAGGTTGCAAGGCGGCCCAGTTTGCTGGGCATCAGCGTACTGCTGGTATAGCGCACAGCACCGGCAGTGTATTAGCTACAAGACTCTTTACGTAAGCGGCAGCTTGAAAGGAAATGCTCGACGAAGCTGCCAGACAAAGAACCGAAGGGATCCCAAGTGCTGTAACTACCGAACCACGTGTTGAACGGACGTGAGGTCATGCAGGCCCACCCCTACACGACAAGACACACAAAAAGCAGCACCACAAATACACGAAAAGAGACGGTCAGACGGTACCAAGAAGACAGACAGTCACCTACTGCGGCACCATACTGAGGAGGGCCTACCGTAAGTAAGGTATGTGGACACTGGCCGAAACCACCAATGACCAACGACCAAGGTACCCACCGATCCTCTTACCTCGTGTAACCACCACTCTTACGACACTCAGAGCACAAAGAATATCTTCCCTTAACGACGAAGGTCACCCGGAGACTTTAAAACCCCGGAGTTTCAAGCGAACTTTCACTCTAAAAACGGTCACACGGAGACCCTAAACCCCCGGGATTTCAAGCGAACTTGAACTCTAAACATCAGATCGTGTTTGTATCGTATCTGCCCCTCTACCCATGTACATTTCCCTCCCATTCGGAGTCCAAGCAGCTGCGTCGAGCATTTCCCAGATCGCCGCAGTTTAATACCCTCTAAGGAAGATTACCCAAGACCTTTGTTTCATCAGTCTGCGCATCTTCTTTTTTTCTGTCTCGTGAGATCAAGAGCCGCGGGTCAACTTTGGCTGGTAGCGCTGCCCGACGACCGTTTCCAGTAGCTAATCCCCCGATACTGTGTCCTGAAGGGAACTTTTTTTGGACGGCTGCCCATGCAGAAGTTGAACGAAACTAACCAAGGAGTGCCAATCCAGACCAACCAAGAAGTGTCAATCCAGGACTCTAGTTTTTGGTTGTCATCAGAGCACCCGGCTTCTCACCTCTTGACCCTACGCTACCCTGTAGTATTTCCACTGTATACACGGCGCACTAGTCATTTGTCAAAAACAGTGTTCTGACTACTCATATTGCTACTGAAAAGTGCTTACACATACGAGGGATTTGACGTGACTATAGTCATTCATACTAGTGGTCAAATATCTTACTAGTGATTCTTACTGGTGAGGCCTCCTTGCTACAGGGTACAGACCTTTTGCCACAATCGTGTTGCCGGGGCGACCCCCTCCTACGAGAGTCCAAAACGAAAGGCATAGAAAGACTTGTCCCCTGCGCCTGCCGCCTCCAACGACAGAGTCTCCCGGAGAGTATCAACCTCCGGAGTTCCAAAATGGCTTTCTCGCTAAATATACGGTACGCAGGCGTGTTTGCGCAGTCACTACGCCAAATTGAACTCCAAAATCCGAAGAACAAACGGTCTCGAAACAAAAGGACCTGTCCCACCCAGTGCAGCAGCGAGGAAATGACTGGTAAAGACATACTTTTGGGTGTGCAGCCAGAGAGTGTAGAATGAATGACTAGTCATTATGACTAGTCATTCATACTGGCGGTCAAATATCTTACTAGTGATTCTTACTAGTGACTACTGCATGCTTGTGAAGGAATCCCTTCATAAGAGTACGCTTTCTTCCCACAAAAGCGGGCTCATCCACTTGTATGAATGACTACGGCAGTAGCCATACTTACTGAATGACTACAGGGTGAACCGTCGCCCTGGCCGTGTTGTGCAAAGGCGGCTCGGAGGCCTCCTTGCTACAGGGTACAGACCTTTTGCCACAATCGTGTTGCCGGGGCGACCCCCTCCTACGAGAGTCCAAAACGAAAGGCATAGAAAGACTTGTCCCCTGCGCCTGCCGCCTCCAACGACAGAGTCTCCCAGAGAGTATCAACCTCCGGAGTTCCAAAATGGCTTTCTCGCTAAGTATACGGTACGCAGGCGTGTTTGCGCAGTCACTACGCCAAATTGAACTCCAAAATCTGAAGAACAAACGGTCTCGAAACAAAAGGACCTGTCCCACCAGTGCAGCAGCGAGGAAATGACTGGTAAAGACACACTTTTGGGTGTGCAGCCAGAGAGTGTAGACTGTCACCATAGGTGGCCACTCTGGCTCCAAAGATTTCCCGCGCCTGCGGCGCAGGGGAACCAAGTACAGTGCACCTGGCGGCCATGTGATGCAGGAAGGCCAACTGGAACACACTCGTCGACTCTCATCATAGGTGACCTCTCTGACTCCAAAGACTTCCGCAGGGAAAACCGAGTACAGTGCAGCAGGTGGCCATGTGATGCAGGAAGGCCAACTGGAACACACCACGCAGACTCAGCGCCGCCAGAAAACTGAAGCTTTTACCCTGTTTCACGCTTGCAACACAAATCCGCGATCCCAAAAAGTCGTGCCAGATAAGCACCTCGTCCTGGAGCGAAACGCGGAAACCCAAGTCCAGATTGGACAGTCGGAATTGCCAGGGGCCGGGTTCCATGAGAGTAGAAAGGGGAAAAAAGGAAAGCTAGACCCGCCCCCTGCGCCTGCTGTCTCCATCTGCTTCGGCAGATCGACAGTTACTACTCCGTGCGTAGTCCATTGTCGCAGTTTCTCGCTGCATATCAATCCATTATTGCTCGGGGTCCAGGCCAGAGCTAGGCACCCTGCTGCGACCCAACGAAAAGAAAGCCAAGCAAAAAAGGAAAAAAAAAATTCGAAAGAAACTTTGTTGTGGCATCGGTCGCATGTCTCTTCCTTGGCTAACCAAGGCGGGCTGTGAAAGTGAAAGTGTAGGCGCAAGGTGCGTACATGTGGCAGAAAAAATGGAGGGACCACCCTACCGGCAAAGACTACCACGGCAACCTTGCTTTACCCGTCCCCTTTGTTTCCTGAATTACAAAAAAAGGACCCCACCCTGCATCAACTACGGTCAACCGGTGGTGACTCGAAAACACCGGCTCCTAAAACACGAGACCGTCTAGCAAACAAAGTAACCAAAAAATACTCGACGTAGTTGCTTCGACTCCGAATGGAAGGAAATATAGAGGTAAGGGGCAAATCCAAACACACCACCAGCACTTTTACCTCCTTGATCGCAACTGGCAGTCTCCTCAAGCATCTCAAGCATTTCCTACAAAGCGGGTGCTTTGTTCTTCGCTTACACCACCGTGCGTTGTTTTCTCACAAAAACGGATCTGGCGCTTCCTTTGTTTGTGCGCACTTACGGACTTTTTGACTGTGTGATTTGTCGTGTAGGGGTAGACCCGCATGACCTCACGTCCGTTCAACACGTGGTTCGGTAGTTGCAGCACTTGGGATCCCTTCTGTTCTTTGGCGGGCAGCATCGTCGAGCATTTCCTTTCAAACTAGCACTTCTGAATTTTTTAAAAAAGCCCCTGGCGAAAATCTACGGGCGCCGTGATGCGACGTATTGGCAAATCCTGGGCGACTTCGCAGCACGAAATGCCGCAGTTATGTAGTGTGTATGCGAAAGGGTTAGCTATCAGGAGCCTAGCGATAAGGCAGCAGAGTGGGCAACCTGGCTGAAGCATGAGTTAAAGTCTAGCCCGATACAGTAAAGCTTTCTCCCCCCCAATCCCCTCCCACTGTCACACCACACACAAAGCTGAACCCCACAAGCACAAAACGTCGAAAGACACCAATCTGTACGCCCATACGGGATCGTCGGAAACACAAAAAAGGAACTCCCTGCACTAGAAGGTCCAGCCTCAGAAACTGGAGAAAAGAGGGTGGTGCCGAGTCGCACCCGCCCACCAACCAAAGCACGTGTAATTCCACACCCGAAAAGCGGGTGTTGTGGGTTGCCCTTCAATGTATTGTGCAGGCTAAAAAGACGTAGGCAGCGTGTTTTGGTGGTTGATCAGAATTCCTTACCTGAATACACACAGGGTAAATACAAGTGGGAAAACGATCAACCGGCACGCACGAACAAAACGAAGCGCCTGTCTTTTTTTTGTATAAGCACCTGCTTGTAGAAAGTGCTTGAGGAGACTGCCAGTTGCGATAGATCAAAGGAGGTAAATGTGCTGTAGCCCACACGAAGCACAGGTGAATCTGGGTTTAGTGGCGGGCGTAGGCGTTCAACAAAAACGACCCACTTTGTAGTTGTATTGTTTTCTCCCCCTCTAGCCTCCTTCGAAATGAGCACAAGGCAGTCCCTCGAGTATTTTTCGGCACCAGCTTTAACTCCTGACTTCTGAGGCTGTGTTCCGCCGTGTAAACAGTCACTTCTGAGGCTGGGTTCCGCCGTGTAAACAGTCACTTCTGAGGCTGTGTTCCGCCGTGTAAACAGTCACTTCTGAGGCTGTGTTCCGCCGTGTAAACAGTCACTTCTGAGGCTGTGTTCTGCCGTGTAAACAGTCACTTCTGAGGCTGGGTTCCGCCGTGTAAACAGTCACTTCTGAGGCTGGGTTCCGCCGTGTAAACAGTCACTTCTGAGGCTGTGTTCCGCCGTGTAAACAGTCACTTCTGAGGCTGGGTTCCGCCGTGTAAACAGTCACTTCTGAGGCTGTGTTCCGCCGTGTAAACAGTCACTTCTGAGGCTGTGTTCCGCCGTGTAAACAGTCACTTCTGAGGCTGTGTTCTGCCGTGTAAACAGTCACTTCTGAGGCTGGGTTCCGCCGTGTAAACAGTCACTTCTGAGGCTGTGTTCCGCCGTGTAAACAGTCACTTCTGAGGCTGTGTTCTGCCGTGTAAACAGTCACTTCTGAGGCTGGGTTCCGCCGTGTAAACAGTCACTTCTGAGGCTGTGTTCCGCCGTGTAAACAGTCACTTCTGAGGCTGTGTTCTGCCGTGTAAACAGTCACTTCTGAGGCTGGGTTCCGCCGTGTAAACAGTCACTTCTGAGGCTGGGTTCCGCCGTGTAAACAGTCACTTCTGAGGCTGGGTTCCGCCGTGTAAACAGTCACTTCTGAGGCTGGGTTCCGCCGTGTAAACAGTCACTTCTGAGACTGGGTTCCGCCATTGTAAACAGTCACTTCTGAGGCTGGGTTCCGCCGTGTAAACAGTCACTTCTGAGGCTGTGTTCCGCCGTGTAAACAGTCACTTCTGAGGCTGTGTTCCGCCGTGTAAACAGTCACTTCTGAGGCTGGGTTCCGCCGTGTAAACAGTCACTTCTGAGGCTGGGTTCCGCCGTGTAAACAGTCACTTCTGAGACTGGGTTCCGCCGTGTAAACAGTCATTTCTGAGGCTGGGTTCCGCCGTGTAAACAGTCGCAGTTACCGCAACCTTGCTTGCTCGCCACCCTCCCGGAAACAGACTCCATCCATCGACTCAACAGTCAACCGGAGACTCAAAACTACCGGCTTCTCGAAACATGAACCTGTCTACAGGTGGTGACTGTGGGGGAAAAAATCCAAAAAGAAACAAAAGTATGGAAAACCGCACGTTCCACACGTGGAGCGTAAGCCCTGGTTCGTCTCCCTGTCCATCGGTCGCTTGGCTACAGGCTCCCTCAGACTGCTTGGTCGACCCTCGATTCGTCGATGGCTGGCTTGCGGGGCCATTACCACTTGCGGCTGATTTTGAGCATGTGGCGGTGCGAAAAAAATCATTTCCCCGACTGATGCCTCTGATTGCAAATCTCCGGCCTCAATGGTCAATCATGGAGACCCTAAAAACACCGGACCCAGGGGATTAGCTTCTATACCCACATTTGGACTGTCAGTCCAAATTTGGAAAAGCCGGCCGGGAAAAAGAAGAAAAGAAAATGGCACTCCACCCAGGCCCCCGGCAGAGGTGGCCAATGTGCAATTCCGAGGCACTCAGGGCCCAGCATTGTCGTGAAGATACGTCGCGTCGCGCTGTGTTGAGCCCATTTCTGAGTGAGGACGCAAAACGCCGTTAGCGGTCCAAATTTGGAAAATGTGCCGGAGACCAAGCTAATGCCCTGAACTCACCCAAAAAAAAAAAAAAAAAAAAAAAAAAAAAAAAACCCGCTTGCATTTCGGGTGGGTCGGAATGCTGTTTAGGACGGCGAAAGTGTGTTTTTGAGGACGGGGGTGCGCGCTGCATACGAAAATAGACCTGAGGACCTGTTTTTCCTGTTTTTAGGGGTTTGGGTGAAAACCACCTCAAACCTCTTGAAATCCCACAAAAGCTCAGTATTCTGCCTCGTTTGGCACCGAATGGGGAAACAAACCAGTTTTGAACCGATTGCAAACGGTTTGAAGGGCCAACCCGCCCTCAGAATCACTAAATTGTTGAAAGTACGGTTCCGGACAAAAACTTTAACTCTAAAAAATCGTATTGGAATCCTTAAGACATGCTCCCCCCTACTTGAAACCTGGGTCCGGGAACTGTGCGGTGGGTGACTCGACCACCAATACTAACTTTACCTGCGAAAAGCAGGCGCTACATTTAAAACGCGTGCGAATACACACCCGAAAAGCGGGCGCGAAGGCTCGCTTTTTTTTTTTTTTTAGCCACATGCAATGTGTGAGGAAACTGAACCGCTCAAGTAGGACCTTCTGATCATGATCATTTGCCAAATTTGCCACCTGAAACCACGTCCAGGATTTGGGCTCAGGGTAGTGCGGTCCACTTTGTAGTTGGTTTGCTTTCTCCCCCTCTAGCCTCCTTCGAAATGAGCACAAGGCAGTCCCTCGAGTATTTTTTAGCCACATGCAATGTGTGAGGAAACTGAACCGCCCGAGTAGGTCCTTCTGATCATGATCATTTGCCAAATTTTCCAGGATTCGGGCACAGGGCAGCGCGGTCGAACGAAACCTCTAGTTTCCCTTTCTACTTTCTCCTACTCTCGCGGTGCGGGTTTGGCTCCGGAAAAGGCCGCGTTGGCAGAAACGGTGAAGATGATAATTGTCACAGGGTTGGTGAACTGAAAGCGAGAATTTGGGGTAAGCCCTGATTATCAGATTCACGGTTAAACGAAGCTATTCAAACTCAGCTTTTGCTCCAGCCTCTGGGGCTGGACCCCAGTGGAACCACGAAGAAACGGAGACGCCAAATGGCTGCGCGCTCCGGTCGGCTTGCGACAATCTAGCTTGGCAGGGAAGGACGGTGGAGAACCTTTCCCGCCCCAGACCGAAACTTTCACATCCTAGAAAACTCCCTGCCGGTTAAAGAAGGCCAAGCTTCTCTCTCTCTCTCTCTCTCTCTCCAAAAAAAAAAAATGGCACGCCCCTCAACTGAACGTCCACGTGCTGTGCGAGTTGAAAGAGAGTACTGAAGACCAGGCTTCTCTCTCCAGCAACAAAAAGCACCCACAGCTGAACATCCACGTGCTGAAGAGAGTACTGGAGACCAGGCTTCTCCCTCCAGAAACAAAAAAAATGCACCCACAACTGAACGTCTACCTGCTGTGCGAGCAGAAAGAGAGTCCTGAAGAGAAAGAACCCGCGTCGAACACTTTTCATCTCCCCCGCGCTTCCCGAGCGAACTCCTGGACGCGCGCGACAACGCAGCGGGGAAAAAAAGAAGAAAACAGAAGGACATCGTCCCTCATGGGTTCATTCCTTTATATGTACGGAGTCCGATACTCCCTTTTCCTTTTCGTTCAATACTTAGGGAGGCTGCCAGTTGCGAAATCTCGAAGGATCACGCAGCGAAAGGCAGGCATAGTGTGGTACTCATCGGCAGGCCGATCCCCACTAGCGCAGCAATATTTCAATTCTCGAAGGAGGTAAAAATATGTGCTGTTGCCCACGCGAAACAGGGTTTGGTGGCGGGCGTGAACGTTCAACAAAAACTACCCACTTGGTAGTTATGGTTTTACTTCCTCTTTGCCTCCGTCGAAATGAGCGCTGTCGAAATAAGCACGAGGCAGTCCCTTCAGTATTTTTCTCGCTAAAAAAACCTCAGCTCTAAAAACTCGATGCCTGGCATCAAACATGCGTGATGATTAAAATAAGACTACCGGAGACTGATAGTTCGATGCAGGGTGCCGGGTGGAAGAAAATTGGCTAGCCACAGCTTGCAAAAGCTTCACGCGACCCTGGCCGGTCTGCCACTACCTGGATCGCATTGCACGAATCAAACGCGCTGTTCCAGCGCACTTTCGCAGCTGTACCTGCATTTTCGGCCATAGCACACAGCAGGTGTCCAGCCTCAGCAGCTGCGCGGAGGAAACGAAGGTGTGCCCAAGCCACACCCGAACCGCGTGTGTCCAACCAAGCACACCCCCGAAAAACCCGGTTTCATAACTCCAGACTTTTGTGGTGTGATCCACAGCAGAAAACTCAACTTCCCGTGAACTTACCAAGAACTTCCCCGAGTTGTTCCCAAGTACACGCCTAATATAGGCTCGTCAGGAAGATCCCGGTGCCTGGCTTTTCTTCTGGGTGGTGCAGACCGAGGCCACGGTGTCCTACAACTACGGCGCCATCGCCGCCAGCTGCGTCGTCGCGCTGCTGGCCGCCTACGCCGCCCTTTGCTTCGCCGCTCCGCTGAAATTTTGTTTGGTGTTGCGTTGGTGGAGCCATCGGTATGCTGTCAGACTGTGCCAGCTCTCGCTGCCTAACTCTGGAAGGGTCACTTGTTGCCGGTTGAAATTGTTATAAAAGTGCGAGGCGCAACCTCTACGTTGTTACACTGGTAGGTACACGTTACGTCACACGTTATATACCGCGTGCGAAATCCCACAACGAGTGGGCACTGCGTGTGGATGCGAGCTATCGCTCCACGTACTGCTGTCCCCTGCCCGCGGAGATACGGCGTGCGGGAGACCGCTACCCGGGCAGGGAAGCTGAATTTCCCCCTCCAACCAACCACGTTAATTAATTGCCTTCTCGAAAACGAAGAACAAGGCCTTAGCCCTCTCAAGCAACGCCTCCTTGCCGAAAGACAACCTGCCGGAACAGGCCACTCACCCGACGCGCTTAGTCGTCGGGAAGGGAAAAGAAAGAGAAAGAAAAGCCTCCTCTGATAATGTGACCGAACCCTTTTCTTTGGACTGCCTATCGGAGACTCAAAAAAAGGAAAGAAATAAAAAAAGAAATCGTCGGAAACACAAAAAAAAAAAAAAAAAAACACCGACCTTCTCAAGGCAAAACAAGCAACAAGTCTGCAAACTTGGCAGCTGGCACTTTCATTTTTAGTTTTTACATAAGCGCCAGCTTGAAAGGAAATGCTCGACGATGCTGCCCGACAAAGAACCGAAGGGATCCCAAGTGCTGTAACTGCCGAACCACGTGTTGAACGGACGTGAGGTCATGCGGGTCTACCCCCACGCGACAAATCACACAAACACAACATGTCAAAAGTCCTGAGTGAGAAAACAACACACGGTGGTGTAAGCGAAGAACAAATCAGATTGTGTTTGTATTGTATTTGCCCCTTACCTCTATATTTCCTCCCTTCCATTCGGAGTCGAAGCAGCTACGTCGAGTATTTTGTATAAGCACCTGCTTTGTAGGAAATACTTGAGGAGGCTGCCAGCTGCAAAATATCAAAGGTAAATGTGCTGTAGCCCACACGAAACGCAGGTGAATCTGGGTTCAGGGGCGGGCGTAAGCGTTCAACAAAAAAGACCCACCTTGGAACGTGTCAGTTAGACTTTGGCGCCTTTTTCGTTGTATTGTTTCCCCCCCTCTAGCCTCCTTCGAAGTAAGCACAAGGCAACCCCTCGAGTATTTTGTGCGCACGAGCGGCACTCATCTGTTTTTTGGCAAGTTGGCACGTGCCAAACTGCAACGCACTGCTAGCTTTCAGTACCAAACCATGCTTTGCCATCGCAGTTCAGATGCAGCCACCACACAGCAGGGTGCCACTCCCATTGCAGTGTAGTGTAACGCTACTGCATCTTTCGGTCCGAGTGCTCGGTGATCAGTGAAGGCGTGGCGTCCACCCCAGATAGTGGAAGTAAGGACGGTGTGTCCGAGAAGCGCCCCGAAAAGAGACGAGAAAGGCCGCACCTGGTCCAGGAACGTGGCGGTCAACCGCAGCTCGCAAAGCTTGAGTCGGAGGCAGCACAGCGCTGCAACCCCGTCCGCTCTGCCCTGTGGCTGACCGTCTCGACGAGCTTGTGTTCAGCGCGAGCGCCAAGCCCCAAGGTGCGCCACGCCTTGATGCTTTAGTTTGGGAAATCGGTAGCCACTTGACCCGTAGGCCCGTGGCTGGGAGGGAGGTCGTCCAGCACGCAGAAAGCCTTCTGGGGAATCCATGGAAACCTGGCGCTCCTTTGGAAAAGGTTTTGTAACATCTCTTCACAGCAGCAAGCATCGATACTTTTTGACGTAACTTTCCTCTGGAGACCCAGCGTCTGTACGCCGGCTCGGGTTCTGGGGCTTTCGACATATCGGCAAATATGTGCCCCCCCCGTAGGCTAAGCGGGTCTGCAACACCGGCGGGTAGGTGGTGGCACGACTCGGACGCCATTTTTTGACAACGCATTCTGGAGCATCTAGACGCCGGTTTGAGCAATTTGAAGGGCGAACACACGATGTATACGCGGGTACCTAGTGGTACCTATGGCAAGCGGGGGGTGAAGGGGCTTGGAAGTGCGACTTTGAAAAACGACCCCATTGCGACACAGATTGGCCCCCCCTCGTCCGTAAAGGGTAACCACAATAAACGCTAAGGCGCACAGTGATCCCTGCAACCGCTTTCACGATACTCCATTCTATTACCGGAGCTCAACTATACCGACCTTTAAAAAAACACGAAAAAAACAGTCTAAAACAGACAGCAACCCAGTCGTGTCGTCGGTGTGACAGGGGCTGCGCGAGCCAACCAAACACAGTCACCGACAAACAGAGAAGAAATTCCATCGAACCCTCCACCATCCTCCTCCTTTTTTGACGAAGGTCAACCCCGGAGACTTTACAAATCCCGGAGTCTCAAAGCGAACGCTAGAAAGAAAAGGAAGAAAAAAAGTAACGGCCCTCTCAAGCAAGAACATAGGACGGATCGAACCTGAACCACGAAAACGAAAGAACGTCGAAGACAACTCAAAGCCCCTCAACACTGTCGGTGCCAGGGGCGGGTTTCAACAAGGCGGAGAAGCAACCTGATAATGAAGGCCTTGCCCCAGTACCTGCCCTTCTGTGTTTCAGTGGAAGCTGAGGTTTCCCATCAAGGCGCTAGCCGCCGCCGTAGGCCGTGCAATTGCCGAAGAAGAGGGCCCGCGACGCGTCAAGACGGTGCTCCCCCGCGAAACGGGTTCGCCCGCCAGCCAGATCGGCCCCGGTTGTGTCAACACCAACGCCGTCACCCTCGGTGGCGGCGCAGCGGCCCGCACCGCGCCTCAGACGGAACGACCTACGCCCACCTTAGAGGTACGGGTTTGAAGTGAGGCGACCGGAAACTCCTCGGAGATGGTCCCTGCACTCCAACTCGTCTCTCTCTCTTAAGGTTTCAACACGGCGGAACAGTCACTCCTTGCCATCCTGAGGCGCATAGACGTGAAAGGTTATTACATAATAGGCCAAAAGGAACGTCGTTCATCGCATTTGCATTCAGTGATGCGGCTTCTGCTCCCGATGATAATCCACTGCAGTACATTTACAGCAACTTCAGGGGACCGAAACAGTTGTAGAAACAGGCTTTCTGGTGGGGTGCACCGCAGGGCACAGAGGTCTCGTACGCTACCCCTTCTGCACAGCGTCGTATTTTGTCAGCACCCTTCTGCCCAAAGCCGTCCAGCTTCAGAAGCTGGAACTTGGAACCTGGTGTTAAAAAGCGAGCGTCACGCCCGCTATTTCGGGTGCACGTTCCCACCTTGCATTGTTCTTGCGCGGCACACCCGAGAAAGGCTTTCTCGGGTGTGTCGCGGGTGGTAACTCCAGCAGGGTGACGCGGAATAGACACGGTGAGGCCGTGACCTTGCGAATCACTTTTCCCTCCAAGCGACGTTAGTATCGTCGTCGGCGCGTCGAACCCGAAGTGCTATGGCTGCTTCGCAACTTTCATGTATGCGCTTCCCAGCTCAATCAGGCTCAGCACCTTCCCAAGGAGAGACCGCTGCAACTGTCGCAGCAGCTTCATCTGCTCCCTGTAGGGGTGGAAGTATGTGCATTGGAATCCGATCACGGGCGAACCCTGAAGCGGAGTATAGCCCAAGTTGTCAGCTTCCTCACGTCGCAGCTGATGGTCCTGCCGGCTGCTCGTGGTGGCCACGCGCTGATCTAAACTGCAGCCTCGTTTGGTTACGGCTCCCTGCTTCATGACCTGCTGGTCGCAACACGTATCTGGGGGCAATCGCCTCTTTTTGCACGCGGTGCAGAAGGATGTACAACCCACCATCCACTAGCACCTAGTGTGGTATGCTGGTGGTATCCACAGCACCTACGTATGCTGAGGAGGTAGCAGCATATCACGTAGTAGCATACCACGTAGTAGCATACCACGTAGTGTAGTACCACATGGTGCTACAGGGTACTACGTACGGTATACATACACCTACGTATGTAGATGCATAGCATGCTACTGCGTATGGTATGCGCTGCTACTAGCACCACAGCTGCCACTGCGTCCTCGTGGTTGTGAAACTCGCTCGCACGGGGAAGTGGCGCGAATCACTTGTCGCCAAGCATTCTGCAATGCTGACGACTGCTACCCCTGTGTATGTAGTGTGAGCCGGTCCATCCCCTCTTGATAGATCGTGATAGACCGAAGAATACAGCACCGGGCAATTCGATGCAGCTCTAGGGACTAGGGATGGACCTGATAGACCGTGGTAGACCGTGATTCACTGTGATAAACAGCGGCAGGCACTTCGATGCAGTTTCAAGAGATAGGGACGGACCGGCTCAGTGTGTGTGTGTGTGTGTGTGTGTGTGTGTGTGTGTGTGTGCGCGCGTGCGCAAGAACTTAAGCGCTTTGCTGAAAGCTCACCCGACGGCATTCAACCCCCGGAGGTCCAAGCGTGCAGACCAGCCTTTCACTCTATAAAAATGTGTGCAGGGTGCGCGGGCGGGTGGCCGAAACCACCCCGCGGCTCGCACCGCATACTCTAAAACACAATAGCGCCGTGTGCTCGCTGCGCAAAAGAAACACAAAAAGACGCTTCACCAAAACGCCACCCGGAGAGATTTAAAACCCGGAGCCTCAAGCCAACTTTTTCACTCGATATAATAAGGGGGGGTGGAGGGCTTTCTTTCTCTATACGACGTTCCCGAACCGTGATTTTCCTTTTTCTTCCTTCCTCTCTTGCAAACGCGTCCGTAACTAACTCTATACCTTCACTTTCCAAGATGTTCTGGGAATTTTTGAAGGTGGAGATCTTCCAAGGGTCTTCCAAGGTGTTCAAGGGGGTTTTCAAGGTGATTATCTGGCTTCTTCGGCAAGTTGTGGCGGCAGCTGCTTAACCCCCTTGCGGACGGAGGGGGGAAGTCTTAGTTTAATGTTCAGGCAGAGCACTGCCTCTCATGCATAGTTGATGCCATCATCAAGTCTTTTTCGAAAAAAGATGGTGTATAGGAAAAATAGATAAAGGGAAAAATGGGAGCGTACGGCTCCCAAGGCAAAGGGGAAGGGAGGTTGTCCAGCGCGAGAATGATTCCCCATGGGTCAAACTCGAGAGTGTTACGACTCCAAAAAGGGAAACCTGGTGCTCCTTGGAAAAGGAGGTAGATGGGCTGTAGCCACGAAACACAGTAAAATTTGGGTTTAGTGACGGGCGTCCGCGTTCAACAATCAGGATACTTCTAAGAACAATGTGAAGCCGTAGCACGCTCAGAGCGCCACCCACCAAAATCAACATCACACCCCAGGCACACACTTGCAAAGGAAGAAAAGCACCACCAATCAATCGATCAATCAATCAATCAATCCACTCCCCCCCGCCGATGTAGGCCCGAACGAACCGAGCTTTGGCAGGGCTACAGCGCGTAGCGGCATCCTTGTATAAAGGCCAGCGACCAAAGGGAGGGGGCCCCACGTGGCCGGTCACTTTTGCAGGGTTTGCGGCAACAGGCAAACAAAAAAACGGCAGAAAGGAGGACGGTGCCACGCGCACGGAGCATCTCTTGTCCCATCGGCTTTCGGTGTTGCGGTCAAAGCACCTGGGATCGCTCAGGTCATCGCCGCACTGAAGGGAGCTGCCTCTGCACGGGTAATACCTGAGTACAGCACACCTGAAGGTGCGTCTCTTCGCTCGGGGCATTGCCGCACCGAAGAGAGCTACCTCTTGCAGGTAAGAAACTGCGTACCGAACACCCGCAGGGAGTGCGTCTTCGCTGAGGGCATTGCCGCACCGAAGAGAGCTATCGCTTGCAGGTAAGAAACTGCGTACCGAACACCCGCAGGGAGTGCGTCTTCGCTGAGGGCATTGCCGCACCGAAGCGAAAGAGAGAGGGAGATTCTGCGCAGACCGGGTGCTGCTTGGTACGAGCAACAGCCGGGGTGAACCGCCAGCCGCGCGCACCGAAGCCTCGTCGAGGGGGGGTATAGGCTGCGATGCTCGACCTTCTGAAGGATGCGAGCAAGGCGGAAGTGGACACCCTGCGGGCGGGGTTCGGCGCGAAGGGTCTGAAGGTGCGGCCTTTCGTCCAGCTGGTGCTGGGCATCGAAGACTCGCCGTACCGGTCCGAGGAGGACGCTGTTTCGCTGTTCAACGACGTCGACGCCAGGCGCGACGGGGTCATCACGTGGGACCAGTTCAGCACGTTCTTGATCGACTACTCGATGATGCGGCAGCGCACCACCGCCACAGACGACATCACTGGGTACTCGCTCGAGAGCATCTTCTACGACGAGATCCCGAACTCCGTCAAAAAGCTGTACTACTTCTCTTCCATCGACAAGGTCGGGAAGCTGGTCTCGCGAGGCCGCCAGTCGGTCGTCAAGCTCTGCAAGCCGCTCAATATGGCGCCGTGGAAAGTCACAGCGTCTTTAGGTCTGCGGTTTCAGAGTTTTTTTACATAAGCGCGAGCTTGAAAGGAAATCGTTCGACGATGCTGCCCATAAAGAACAGAAGGGATCCAAAGTGCTGTAACTACCGAACCACGTGTTGAACGGACTTGAGGTCATGCGGGTCTACCCCTACACGACAAATCACACAAACACAACAGGTCAAAAGTCCTGAGTGAGAAAACAACACACGGTGGTGTAAGCGAAGAACAAATCAGATTGTGTTTGTATTGTATTTGCCCCTTACCTCTATATTTCCCCCCTTCCATTCGGAGTCGAAGCAGCTACGTCGAGTATTTTGTTTTCCATAAGCGCCAGCTTGGGGAAGGAAAAGCTCGACAATAGCTGCCAGACAAAGAACCGAAGGGATTCCCAAGTGCAACTACCGAACCACGTGTTGAACGGACGTGAGGTCATGCGGGTCTACCCCTACACGACAAATCACACAAACACAACAGGTCAAAGTCCTGGTGTAAGCGAAGAACAAATCAGATTGTGTTTGTTTTGTATCTTCCCCTCTACCTCTATATTTCCTCCCTTCCATTCGGAGTCAAAGCAGCTACGTCGAGTTTTCTTACATAAGCGCCAGCTTGGGGAAGGAAAAGCTCGACAAAGCTGCTGTAACTACCGAATCACGTGTTGACCGTGAGGTCATGCGGGTCTACCCCTACACGACAAGACACAACGCAACAGGTCCTGAGTGATGGTGGTGTAAGAGAAGAACAAATCCGATTGTGTTTGTATTCTCGGACATGAGCGTCTCGTTCTGGGAGTCGAACAGCGCGCTCGACGACGCGGCCCTCCACCAGGCCCACCGGAAGCGGCTTGACGAGTCGCAGGTCTGCCTGCGGTGGTCTGACACTTTTTCGCGGCTCCCTCCAGCATCTGGACCCACACACAGCTGACGAGCCGAGTGTCTCCCCAATTTGCATCATGCCGAAAATTTGAGCAATTTGGAGCCGATCATGTCCGAAATCAGCTGGAAACCATGTCAAAACGTGTTTGTGGCTGTTTTTGGCGGGATCGTCGGGAACGCGAAAGGGGGGGTCATCAACGAACTAATCAACCACCGGGCTGCGGAAGGCACCCACAGAGTGTGAAATGCGGAGTGAACATGCTCGAGGGGTTGCCGTGTGCTTATTTCGACGAAATGCAACTACAAAGCGGGCTTTTTTTTTTTTGTGTTAACAGTGCATTGTCGGTACTAAAATTTAGTAGTTGGCAGCGTACTACAGGAAACTTACCAAAGCAGGTGAGTTCCGCTAGTGCGCACAAACAAAAGAAAGCGCCAGCAAACAAGCAAACCCAATTCGACAGGCGCGCCGCCGCTGTGTGCGGAGGTGATCCCGGCGGGGTCTGGGCTCGGCAGCCTCGCCGTCAGCTGCTCGGACATGAGCGTCTCGTTCTGGGAGTCGAACAGCGCGCTCGACGACGCGGCTCTCCACCAGGCCCACCGGAAGCGGCTTGACGAGTCGCAGGTCTGCCTGCGGTGGTCTGACACTTTTTCGCGGCTCCTCTCCGGCTCGCGCTCGGGCCTCCTCAGCATCTGGGCCCACACAGCCGACGAGCCGAGTGTCCAAAACTGCGACCGGTTGCACAGCGAGGCGATCATGGACATCGTGCTGACCGAGAACATGGCGCTCACGGCGTCGCTGGACTCGACCGTCAAAGTCATCGATGTCCACCGCGGGAAGGTCCGGACGGAGTTCAAAGGCCACCAGCAGGGCGTTTACCTCCTGGCGTACTGCGCGGAGCACTCCCTCCTGGCGTCCGCCGGTTATGAATACGACCCCTACATCTGGATGGTCCACATGGCGGCCAACAAGCCGTGCAAGCTGCAGGACAAGCGGAGACCTCACAGGTACGCAACACACACACACACACACACACACACACACACACACACACACACACACACACACACACACACACACACACACACACACACACACACACACACACACACACACACACACACACACACACACACACACACACACACACACACACACACACACACACACACACACACACACACACACACACACACACACACACACAACACACACACACACCACACACACACAACACACACACACACACACACACACACACACACACACCACACACACACACACACACACACACACACACACACACACACACACACACATACTAGCAAGCTTGCTTGAGCGCTGAAGGCGCGTCTAGTGGGATCCACTACGTTCTGTGGATAGGCAATGCATCCCCCACTCGTTACGAGGGTTGGAGGGAGGATCACAATCCAACCCACGTCGCAGGCTGGGTGTTGGCCCCCCTTTGGTTGGGTTCCCCTCCCTCTCTCTCTCTTCTTGTGCCATTTTCGGCCCTTTCTAGCTTGCCTGTTTCCGTTTCCTTTTGTTGCCCTGCATCCCGCAGTTGCTGCGAGGACGTGCACCCGCTGGAGAACGCCAGCGCGAAGCAACCGGCCAGTGTCGTGGCCAGTGGAGCTGAGACCTCCAGAGACGTCGACAAGTCCATAGAACGGAGTAAGGATCCCACCACACACACACCACACCACACGACACACCACACACACACACACACACACACACACACACACACACACACACACACACACACACCACACACACACACACACACAACAACACACACACACACACACACACACACACACACACACACACACACACACACACACAACCACACAACACACCCACACACACACACACACACACACACACACACACACACACACACACACACCACACACACACACACACACCACACACACACACACACACACACACACACACACACACACACACACACACACACACACACACACCACACACACACACACACACACACACTAGCAAGCTAGCTTGAGCGCCGAAGGCGCGTCAAGTGGAATCCTATCCTGTCCACGAGAAGGGCGATGTATCCTTGTTTTCTCCACTCTTTTACGAGGTTGGAAAGGCTGGTTGATGCAAACAACGAACAGGCCAAAAAGGAACCGCACTGCCTTACATCTCTTGTTTGCACTCCCTCCTTCCCGAAGAATGTCTGCCCCGCCAAGCTCACAGAGAACGGTACGACTTTTACTTCCCGGCACCCCTCGCTGCTGCTTGGAAGAAAAAGTTCGGTTCAGAGCCGAGACATCGCCGCAACCTTGATGTCGGCGACATGCGGGCCGGCTGCGTCCGGGTTATGGGCCAGTGTGACGATGCATCCATCATGCAGTTGCGGGGAGTTTTGGCCGATGCGCTGGCGGTCCCGATGGCCGAGATCGGTAGTGTCAGCGCCCCCTCGTTGGTTGGCGTCGCCTTGGAGCTGGAGCAGGCCGATGTGGAAGGTTTGCGCCGCTGCGTTGCCCGGAATCATCCCTCAGGTGTTCCGGTTCCGGTCGCACCCCCGGCCATTGGTTCGGCTTTGGAGGCGCGCTTGGATCGGATGATGGCGCTGCTGGGTGACGTCGCCAGCCGCGTAGGCCGCCTCGAGTCCACACCCCAGAACGGCTCGCAGGAGAGCCCTGCCGGGACCTCGCTTCCGGCTCCGCAGCGTCTTGAGGGTTTATACCTCGGGGTCAAGCTCACCGACGGAACCGCCACGGCCGTGGTTACGAACATGGGGCCGGACGGGGCGACCCTCGTCGTTTTGGGGAGAGACGCTTTCCAGTTCGTGACACACGCGGATCTGGCGCAGTTTTGGACGCTCGCGGTCAGCGACGAGAGAGGGAGAGCCGATGTCCGGCCTAGCGTGCTCGCCCACGCACAGGGGAAGCCGACCCCGCGTCGACGCCGGCTCTGTGAGAGCCATCGTGCACGACGGGGCCGCATGGCCTTCGTACGCAGACGAGCAGCCGGATTTTCGTCCGCTCCTCGTCACCGAGCTGGAGCGAAGGTCTCCGGAGCAGGTGCCAGCTGCCACCGCCTACAGGCAGCTGCTGTCTCTGACCACGATGGTCTTGGGCAACGAAGACGACACCGCGGTCCTCGCCCGAGTCAGCGAGTTTATGGAGTACTGGCGGGTGAGGGAAAAGTTGGGGTACCAGGCGGCGGATGCCTACGCAGACGCCCTCGAGGACCCCGCCCTGTTGCCCCAACGCATGAAGCGAGCGAAACAGGCGGCAGAGGCCGCGGCAGCTCCTCCGTCTCCTTCTGCACACCCCCGCAGACGCTCTCGAGGCGGAGACCGCGGGCCCCATGCTCGCCATGGTTTTCGCCGGAAGGCGCAGAGCAGGGCAGGGAGCGCGGGCAGCACGAAACAGCAGGGTGGTCGAAAGTAAACGACCTCCGCCTCTGTCCACCTCTCAGCACGGTTTCTGCGAACGCCCGCCTCGAACATTCTCTCTTCCTGATTCGCGACGGACATCAGCTGGCGCGCGCCATTGCGCAGAATATTCCCCCGGAGAGGGCACACCTTTTTGCCACGGGTCCGAGGAAGGTGGGCGAGGCCGACAGGCTTCTCGCGCAGTTTGCCGATTTCGTGCGAACCGAGTCCCCGCAGACGCCCGTCGACCTGGCTCTCATCCGTTTTGCGTGGAGCCGTCTCGGCAGTGCTCAGCCGCTGACAGTCAGGAACTACCTGGCGCGGCTCATGAAATCTTTGGCCGACCGAGGGGTTCGCGGAGTGCGGACCCGCCGCGTGCAACAAGCGTCGCAGGCGTTGCGGCGGCTCTCGGTCATGATCCGACCGAGTCAGGCGATGCCGCTGACCACGGAACAGTCAAAGGCAGTTGTGGACCATCTCTTGTTTGCACTCCCTCCTTCCCAGTTATTCGTGCCGTCTCTCGGCCCTTTCTTTCCTTTCTTCTTGGTTCATGTTCTGTGCCTGACGGATACGATATGATGTTTTCTTGTTTCACCGTTTTGCTGCCATTTGGGAAATCCACAGCACAGCATGGGTTGCATGTGATTGAGCAATAAACTCGGGACAGGATAAAGGATTCCACACACACACACACACACACACACACACACACACACACACACACACACACACACACACACACACACACACACACACACACACACACACACACACACACCCACACACACACACACACACACACACCACACACACACACACACAACACACCAACACACACACACACACACACACACACACACACACACACACACACAACACACACCACACACACACACACACACACACACACACACACACACACACCACACACACACACACACACACACACACACACACACACACACACACACACACACACACACACACACACACACACAGGGGCTGGAAGAAGATCAAATTATTAAAATATACAAAACATCATGCCTGCACCTCCACGTGGTGGCCCCGGGCAACGCGGCGACTCTGCTGGGCCGCCGCGGCCGACGCAGGCCAACGACGCGAAAGCACCTGGCACTGGCTGGGTGCTGGCGGGAAAACGGCGAGGCCAGCTGGCACAGCTCAGGCCAGAGGACTGGCCCGTAGCGGTCGTAACGGCCAACGACATCAGGAAGCCGGAGACGACACAGGGCGTAGCCCTGGTCACATGGGCGGACGCCACTGAGTTGGCGAAGAAGAGCCGGAAGGGACGACTGGCCGTGGTCGTCCTCGGGGCCAAAAGGCGGGAAGGCGAGGGGGTGGAGACGACGGTGGTGACGCGCAGAGGTCCGCGAACTGAAGTCCGCCCGGCCGTCCTGCTGCAGCTTGGCGACGAGCTGGTTGGGACGCTGCTCCGAAGGACAAGCGCACCCCTGCCGCCCGCGGACGAACACAGGGTGTCCGTGGTAGTCGCGCGCCGGTACGCGACGGTGGAAGGGTGGACGGGCTGTGGGGCGGACGCCAGGGCCTGGCTTACGGGCCATTTCGTGGGAGAGGGCGTACCCCGGGAGGACATCAAGTCGCTTACGGGGATCGAGACGCGCGGCACCCCCGGCCCCACGGCCCAGATCCGCGCACTACTGCGAGTCGCTGGACGCAGCAAGGAGGGCGCCTTGGCGGCTTCGGGGAAAGGGGGCGTCTTCACAACGCTGAAAGGGGACGGAAGAGGCGCGCTATGGCTGAGGGACGACCTTACCCTGGACGAAGCGAGGAAAGCCGCTGCGCGCGCGAAGACGAGCCTCATCGTCAGTGTGCGCGGCATGGGCGTACTAAAAGGGGAGGGGGAACAGGCCGAGGCGGCTATGAGAGCGTTGCTGGGGACGGCGGCTGCGCAGGAGGAGGAGCAGCCGGGACAGCCGGGCCAGATCTGGGACGTAGCCGGGTTTCCGCGGACGATCTCGCCGGTGCAGGTGGCAGCGTTTCTCCACGCGGCCGGATGGACGGGCGTCGAGGTGATCCGCGTGATCCCGAAGCGCAGCAAGCGCCTCGCCGTCGTCCGCGGCCCGGAGCCACCGGCCTGGATTTTCCAGGTCGAGACGACTGGGGAACTGGTCACCGTGTCGACGGTCAGGGAGAAGGACGAGGCGCAACCGAGATGGGTGCAGACAAAGGGGACGGAAGAGACCCGGACAGACCCGGCCGAAGACGGAACAGAGCGTCAGGGAATGACCTACGCCAAGGCCGCTTTCATCGGCCTGTACGGAAGGAAGCAGGGCTTGAAGGCCTGGAGTGACGGCAGACCGCAGACGACCCAAGCGGCGCCAGCAGAAACAGGACAGCAGAGCGGGCCCCCGGGGAACCCCGGCGCCGACATCCCGCAAACCTCGGACGCACCACCGCCGAACGCCGGAAAGGGGGGCAAGAAAGGAAAGAAAGGGGGGAAAGCAGGAAAGCACCAGCCGCAGCCAGCCGAACAGGACGCGCAGCGACCCGACGAGGTGAGGGCAAAGCTCGAGAGGGAGGTGTCCGAGCTGCGCGCCCAGAACGCTGACATGTGTCGGAAGATGGAGGAGCTGGGGACGCTGGTGCAGGCCTTGCGTGCGCAGCTCCAGGCACGGACAGGCGACCCCCAGAAGACGACGTCACCCTCGCCGAAGCGGCAGTCGCTGGCGGAGCCGGACAAGGTCAAGAAGCGGCCGAGGTCGCTGACCAAGTCCAAGTCGCGGTCACCGGAGCCCCCGAAGCAGCCACCGTCAAAGGCGACGAGGACCCTGAAGCAGATGGGCTTCGGGAGCACGGCGCCGGCCCGTAAATGAAGGCAGAGCCCCCTTGGCGGGGCGGGGGAGGAACACGGACATGCCGGCTACGACACGACGGGAAGGAAGCTCGTTGGGGGGGGACCTGTAACTATCCTCGCCGACGAGCGGTGGGTACGAGCTGCGACCCGCGAGATGCTTGGCCGCGCATGCCCGGTGCCGGGAGACGGGAACTGCCAGTTCTCAGCCATCGCACAACGGCACGGGACAGTGGATGCAGAGCGACTGCGACAAATGGTAGTTGATGAGATGGAGGCGCGCCCGGCTGACTACCGTCCGTACATGGTGATGGAACCGGGGCCGGACAGTCGAGGGCTCACGGTGGCGGAAGAGTTGGCCAAGTGGCAGGCTTACCTGGCGGCCATGCGGAGGAACGCCACGTACGGCGATGAGCTGACACTACGGGCAGCGTCGCGAGTGCTGCGCTGCGACATCTGGGTGCTGAACGCGACGAGCCGGGAGGCCCTACGTGGATGCAGACAACCGTCGCCGACCGCGACCATTGTTCTTACGTACCGGCCGGAGCACTACGACACCGTGATTCTACCGCTGCCGAGCCAGCGCCTGCTGGAGGCGACGACAGGCGACACGGTACCCTTGGCGCGGCTCGCTCTGATTAATGCTGGCCCGGTTGCTGGCACAGACGCACCGACCCACCACCTACCAACCGGCGTGCCCGCCGCTGCGCGGACCCGGCAACGGAACACGCGCCCCCGCGCGCCCGAACCAAGGTTACCCAGCATCGCCGAGGCGAAGCAGGATCGATCATGGAGCCCGCACGACGACGATATAGTGATCGTCACCATAAACGTGACATCCTTGGACACGGAGAAGCTGTTGGTGGTGGCCCTGCTCAAAGCAGATATAGTCGTACTGCAAGAGACCCGGGTAACCAAGGCAGAAAAGGCGTACATGGGTTCATTTCTCGCGGCGTACGGATGGAACGTGCACTGGGGCGACGACGTAACGATGGTGGAAGGTGGAGACGGGAGAAGCCAAAGAAGACCTGGTGGAGTGGCAGTGCTAACCCGTCAGCACCTCACAGCGCAACTAGTGGCAGCGGTTGAAGACTCAGAGAAGAGAGTGGTGGCATCGACGCGCGTTGTGCATGTTGTCGTAGCCCTGGGGGACGGCAGAACAGCATTACACATATTCTCGTTGTACGGGCAGAGCGGGAACAGCGTGCAGGTGCAGGGGGAAAGGGAGCAGTTGATAACAGAGGTGTTGGGTATAGCGGCAGGCCTGGGGCAAGTGCCGACCCTTGTAGTGGGTGACTTCAATTGTTCGACAGAGACCAGTTCAGTACTAGCCGCAGCATGCCGGTCGGGAAGATGGGCAGATGCGGCAGCCGCTTACGCGGTAGGCCAAGGCGAAGAACCACCGTGCACGTGCTGGGCGCCGAATGCGACAGGAGGGAGCAGGATAGACTTGTGCCTCGCCAATGCCTGTGCGGCACCAGCCATCAGCAAGGTCTGCACAGTGGAAAGGAAAAACAGCGAGTTCCACACGCATGCACCAATGTACGTGACGATGCGCCAGCAAGTGTTCCGAGAGCGCCACAGGCGCGCAATACTCCCGACAGCATTTCCTCGGGCATATCCGTTGCTCAACCTGAGTGAGAAGAGTCTTTTAGAAGTGTTCGCCAACGAGGCAAAAGAGGCCATGACGGGAGCTATGAGTCTGAAACAGCTATCGCAACACGCAGAAAGCTATCTGCTCATGTTGCACAGGCGCGAGCTCGCATTGCCGTCCAGGGCGTACAAGGGACGCGGGAACCAAGTGGTCAGCGACTCGCGACTAGCCACCAAATTCCAGCACTCGTCAACAAGGGGTGCCTCCACGAAGCAAACTCGAGCACGAGACGAGCTGTTGGGGCACCTGCGGACATTGGTACAAGCAGCCCGGGAGCGACTGAGATCTGACATACCGTATCCGCTTACAAGACGAGAGGAAAAAGCGAGAGAAGCCGCACGGAAGAGGGTAGGAAGAGGCCACATCCCGGAGGCAGTCGCCAACATCGTGATGTCAGGCGATCTCTCCGAGTTACAAGCGCTTCAAAGCGCCTTGACGAGCCTGGAGGGATCCCAGAGGGCAGCATTCTCCGCGCTCAGACGGCACAGAAAGGCGCAGTGGACGCATAAGATGCAGGAAGCATGGGCGCATGGAAGGGGCTTAGTGTTCAATTTCATCGCCGATAAATATGCCTCGCCGTTGACGTTCCTGCGACGGGACGACGGAACCCTGACGGCGAACGCGGCGGAAATTGACGAGATCTTGAGGGGCGAGAAGGCGTGGGGTGGAATCTTTCAGCGATACACGACGCGGGAGGAACCGTGCTGGGGGCGGTTTCTGCGGATGTACAGCCCCGTCCTGCCAGACAGGGCCGAAATGGAGTGCGAGGCGATAACGGTGGGTGACGTGAAAGCAGCGCTTGCGAAGATGAAGAAGTCAGCCTCAGCTGGGATGCACGGGTGGAGGATCCACGAGCTGCAACAGCTGCCGAACTCGCTTCTGGAAGGGTTCGCACGAGTACTAAATGAGGTGGAGGAAAGCGGAGAATGGCCGGAAGAACTGATGCACGCTCTCGTCTCGCTGATACCGAAACCGAAGAGCACAGGAGATCCCTTGTCCCAACGACCGATCTCAGTGGCACCGGTGCTGTACAGGATATGGGCTGCTGTCAGGGCTAAAGACGCGCAACGCTGGATGGACGAACTGGCTCCAGAGGGGCTCCACGGCTGCCGGCCTAAGCACAGCACGGAAGACCTTTTCTGGCATCTGGCAGCCGAGATCGAAGAGGCGCACCTCATGGGGCGCCCGCTGTATGGCATCGCGTTCGACTTTAAAAAGTGCTTCGATTCGGTGCCCATCAACGTCACCCTGCAACTCGCAAAGAAGCTGGGATTCAACCGAAAGGTACTTCGGGCATTAGAAGCCGCATACCGACAAATGCAACGGCATTTCAAGGTAAACGGGACGGTCGGAGGTGGGTTTATCCCAACAAACGGGATCATGCAGGGCTGCGCAATCAGTGTGATACTGATTGGGCTGTTGATCAGCGTGTGGATGAGGCACGTAGCGCAAGAAGGACGTCCACGATCATACGTGGATGACATAACAGCCACGGCCAGAGAAGCAAGTCACCTGCAGACGATAGCGAACAAGACGGTACAATTCGAAGAAATGACCGGCTTATGGATTTGCCTAGCGAAATCCCACTCGTTTGGAACGACGTTGCGCCAACCAGCGGTCGAAATCATGAGCTGGCAAGAAGACACTGATGTTTTCGTCTCGGAAGACCCCCCGCGATTCTACAAACGGACGGACAGCTTCGATTGCCTTGGGGTCATGGTGCACGCACGTGGGCATGGACGCCAGCTGTCGAGCAGGATCCGACAACGCAGAGAAGGAGCAGTACTAAATTTGCAACGAATAAAAAGAATACCAGTACCGGCAACGGCACGTGAGACGCTGGTTTCAATGACCGCGTGCGCAAAAATGTACTACGGCATATCGGTCATGCCGTTAGACAACAGGACGTCGAACACCATGCGCCAGGCCGTCATGACAGCCCTATGGACCGGTCCCAGCAGACGTGCAGTTGAAGTGGTGATGCAGGTGCTTCACCACGGGCACCGGCTGGACCCTTACACTGCCCCGGCTTACATACGGATCCGGACATGGGTGCGACAAATGCGGAAGTGGCGGCACATCAGGACACTGGCGGGTGTGGCTTGGGCGCACAAAGAGACGTTACCGGATGGTTCTCCGCACAGGTTGATGTGGGATGCTCTAAGCCAGGCGGAGTGGGCGTGGACAACCCCTGACACCATCGGGTATACCAATGAGATCGGAGAGCAGGTCGTTTTTAACACGGACGATGCGAACGAGAAGCAAACGACAATCATGCTGCACGACTTGCGCCAGGCGCTACGACGCCAACAATTGGCAAAGATGTGCAACAGAAGGGAAGACTTGCGAGGATGTGCGCACGGGGTGGATGGAAGCGTAACCCGACATCTCCTCGAAGCTCTCGATAATGGATTGACAGGATACCAACAGGGGATGTTACGATCAATAATAGCTGGGGCCGTGGCAACTACAGGCAGAACGGGGAAAAACGAGACTTGCCCATATTGCAACCAGGACGAAAGGGAAACTGTGGCGCACTTGTGGTGGGAGTGTGAGGCTTGGAGGGGTATACGGCAGGAGCACGGCATGGGCACCGTGGACAGGACAACATGGCCGAATTGCCTGAGCATGTGCGGAGTCGCACCCATGCACAGACACAGCACGGACCCCGCCCTGCAGCCAGTACCACTCGACCATGGTGAAGCCTGCCAATTTGTAAGCAGGCTACAGCGATACTACCTGGCTGTACTGCGTGCAAGGCAGATAAGGGATGAGAGAGAGCAGGAGACAAGTCGCCACCATCGACTGACCCAATACCCGTGGGGGTGGAGAACAACGAGTCCAAGGCGGGTCTGCATTCCAAAGATTGAGGCCGAAACAATCACGCAGCAGTGGAAGCACGGCGGCGAATTGTGGAACGCCATGCACTGGTGGCTAAACAGACTTCGATGGGCGCACGTTGGATCGGAACACGCAGTGACTTTCTTGGAGTTGGCCATAGACTTCGAAGTCACAACGGGCGTGCGGCTGCCGATAGTGGCAAATCGGCGAATCCAACCGCCGGCAGCCTCGAAAGCCAAGGCGACGTCGGCCCGAGCCGTACTCCCCCCCAGAGAAACCACCGAGGGCCTATGCATGTACTTCGATGGCGGCTCAAGGCAGAACGGAACTGCACTGGCGGTGGCTGGGGCCGGAGCAGTCATCTACAAGGATGGGCTGAAGCTGGCGGAGACAACAGTTCCCTTGGGTCGGACCACCAACAACGTGGCCGAGTACAACGGCCTGATAGCGGGGATACGACTGCTCGGGGAACAGCCGGGCGACGTTGAAGGGCCGGTAAAAGTCAGGGGCGACTCACAAGTTGTAATAGGACCAGTAAACGGGACGGCCATGTGCAAACCCAACTTACGACCGTATTTTCTGCAGGCGAGGGCGAGCATGGCCGACCTGACACCGCGGTTTGAGTTCAGTCTGGAACACGTACCGCGGAGTAGGAACGTCGATGCGGACGCGTTAAGTAACGCGGCCATGGACAGGGTGCAAGCAGAGACGGGCGCGCAAGTAGGATTGATACGGGCGCAGTATGAGGAGTACAAGGGCAGTGCACTGGCGAAAGGTCAGTCTTTCCGAGCGGTCACCAGCGCGGTAGCACGAATCTGTGGCGTAGCGTGGCACTGTGGGCACGTCTCCAATGTCACCAGCGTCACAGCGCTAGGCGGAGGGGTAATGCTAGGCCTCTCGTGCCGAGCCGAGCTAGCCCCGCAGACCGAAGCAGTGTTGCAGGAAATGAGTCAGCCGCGCCCTGGCACACACACAGCTGCGACGGCACCCGCGAGCCCATTCGTCAAGGCACATGAGGCATGGGCAGCGAGCAGGCACCCGGAACACTTTTACAGTACAACATGGAAGGAGGAGGCGGAGTGGAAGGGAAGAGAGCAGGAGAGGGGCGCAAGCAGCCAGCGATCCCGACCAACAGCAAGGAAAGCGAGGAATGCGACGGCACGATGCGCGAAACATGATGAACCCCGCTGCACCGCGTGTAAGAAGAGGCGATTGCCCCCAGATACGTGTTGCGACCAGCAGCACATGGGACATGGAGCAGGGAGCCTAAACCAAACGAGGCTGCAGTTTAGATCAGAGCGTGGCCACCACGAGCAGCCGGCAGGACCATCAGCTGTGACGTGAGGATGTTGACAACGTGGGCTATACTCCGCTTCAGGGGTTACCCGAAATTGAATTCCAACACACACACACACATACTAGCAAGCTTGCTTGAGCGCCGAAGGCGCGTCTAGTGGAATCCCATTTCCGTTTCCACCATTTGACGTACGCGATGCCTCCTATTTCCACTCTCTAAGAGGTTGGACAGGGGTAGTATTACGCAAACATCCAGGCCGTTTCCCTCTCCGCTGTTTGTACTCCCCCTTCCCCCTTTCCCGTGTGCCGCCCACGCGGCCCTCTTCTCCTTGTATTGCCGGCCGGCCGCTTTTCCTCGATAACGGTGCTTTATCCTTTTCCCGCCTTTTAGTCCTGAGTTCTCCCACTGCGAACCATGCCACAAGCGGTCCAGAAGCTCGAAGGACCAGAAACGGAAAGAAAGGGATTCCACACACACACACACACACACACACACACACACACACACACACACACACACACACACACACACAACAACACACACACACCACACACACAACACACACCACACACACAACACACACACACACACACACACACACACACACACCACACACACACACACAACACACACACACACACACACACACACAACACACACACACACACACACACACACCACACACACACACACACACGCAGGAGGGGAGAACCCACATTTTGAACCCGAAACCCCGAAGAAGAGAGACTCAGGCAGGTGGGGAGAACCCACATTTTGAACCCAAAAACCGGCTACAGGAGGAAGGAACGAGATGACCACTACAACAACAACAACATTCCGGTACGGTGGTTGCGAAAGATGTGGCAAAGCCAAGCATGAGAGATGGTGCACGGGCGCAGCATTTTGAGGTCTCCCCATCATTGAGAAGGTGTTTCCACCGCATTTTGAGGTGTCCCCATCGTGGAGAAGGTGTTTCCACCACATTTTGAGGTCTCCCCATCTTTGAGAAGGTGTTTCCACAGTTTTGAGTCCTGTTCCGAGACTCGCTCGCACGGGAAGTGGCGCGAATCACTCGTCGCCAAGCATTCTGCAATGCTGACGACTGCTACCCCTAAGTGTGTGTGTGTGTGTTGTGTGTGGTGTTGTGTGTGTGTGTGTGTGTGTGTGTGTGTGTGTGTGTGTGTGTGGTGTGTGTGTGTGTGAAAACACCTTCTCAACGATGGGGACACCTCAAAATGCGGTGGAAACACCTTCTCAATGACGGGGAGACCTCAAACTGCTGTGGAAACACCTCATTGATGGGGAGACCTCAAAATGTCGTGGAAACACCTTCTCAATGATGGGTACACCTGAGAATGCGGTGGAAAGCAGAATTTGTAGGGGTTTTAAATAAAAAACCCACCACGCGGAGGGAGGGGGGATTGCAAGAACGTGCTTGGAATGGGTATGTGCTCAACACCGCACTGGTCCCGTCTGCGCCGTGTTTCGGTCCTTTAAGCCACGGACACATAAGGCGGACCATCATCAGCGTGGAACCTGAGTGTCTGCAGACAGGACTGCGGTGTGAGTCTGGTTTGTCAGGCGGCTGTTCGTAGCTCGTCACAGCCAGGACCACCCGTGCTACTAGAGCACAGGCGAATCCGTCACGGGGAGAAGGCCCCTACAACCGTGTCTGAGCAATCAGTTAAAAAACTCAGGGCACTCGCCCTGATTGTGACTGCGACTTGCGGAGGGAGGGGGGGGGGAGCTTCGACCTTCTGGCTGACACCGGGGAATTTTCCCGGTGGGGCAAAAATGTGGCCTCCCGTTAAATTTTCGCCAAATATCGTCAGAGTAGCACGAGAAGCCTCTAGGCAAGCCCCCGTTTCAAGACTCCTCCTCGCACGAGAAGGAGCTACGTTATTTGACGTTAACCTCCTACCGGCAGGTCTGCGCTCGTGGGGCTGGAGGCGATCCCCGACACGCCGCAGCTGATCTCGGCAGACCAGAGCGGCATGATCAAGCTGTGGGACATCCGCACGTTCCGGTGCGTGCAGACGTTCGTGGCCGAGGCGCCGTCGATGCAGCTGAACCAGCAGCCCGTGGCGCAGACGACGCTCTGCTCGGTCTGCAGCAGCCCCCCGCACAAGCGGATCCTCCTCTGCGGCCGCACGCTCTCCGTGTTCAAGTACGACAGCACCGCCTGGCCCCAGTACGCGGACGATCGGGTTGTGTGCATCGTCGCGTACAACCCGGCCGAAAAGAGCTTTCTGACCAGCCACGGCCGCTGCCTCAAGCTCTGGGACAGCACCGGCGCGCTCGCCGAAGTGTACCGGGAAGCCGCGGACAGCGAGATCACCGCATGCTGCGTCGATCCCGAAGGCCGGCGGTTCTTCCTCGGCACGGCGAAGGGCGTGGTCACGGGGCATGGGTGGGCCACCGGGAAGGTGTTCCTGCGGTTCACGGGGCACCAGGGGTCGGAGGTGTTGGGGTTGGCGTACGTCGCCGGGAGCGTCGTGCGGGGCGAAAAACTCCCCGGGCAGCTGGTCACCTGCGGGAAGAAGCAGGTGTGGGTCCTGTCCGACGCGGAGGACGCGCGACCGGTGCTGGTGAAGTGCTTCGGGAAAGCCCTGGAAGACTCGGATGCGCTGCTCGAATCGGGCGAAAAAGAGGGGGCCCCGAGCCGGGGGGCGAGGGCGCCTCACAGTGACCGTGTCACGCCGCCGCTGACTTATTCGCCGGCCCACTCCGCAGCCGGCGGCCAACGCAGCGTCAACCCGGACAACCGCGACACGCCCGGTAGCTCGCCCATCCGTCTCGGAACGAGCCGACGTGGCCCCGCCGCCTGTCCCCACGCTGACGGGAGCACCGCCGGTGCGGAGCCCGGCGACGGCGTCGACAGGCAGCGGGCGAACAGGGGCGGGAAACCCGGCGGCGCTTCCCAGCCCGTAACGAGCCGCAGCTTGCGAGGGGGTGTGGACGGACAGCTGGGAGGGGACGAAGGCAAGGAGGGTAGCTTCGGGTTTGACTGCCCTGCTGCCAGTCCGACGCAGGAGTTCGACGGCAAGGCGATCGTTAGCCCGTCCCTTCGCGCTGGGAGTTCCAACCCGAACGACCACCCGGGGAATGCAGACAAGGTGGGTTGCTTCGGGGTCGACCGCCCCGCTGCCGGCCCTACCCGAGAGTTTGACGGCAAGGCGATCGTTAGCCCGTCCCTTCGTGCTGGGAGTTTCAACCGGAACCAGCACCTGGGCGACGAGGATACGGTCGATCACCCCGCCGCCAGCCCGACGCAGCCGGCCACCAGCTACAACACCGACGACGGGGGGTCTCCTTCCTTCACCGTAGTCCTCAGCCCGTCGCACAACCAACGCACGGCCGCACTCCCGGGCCTCAGCGCTCGGGCAATGCCCCCGCCGTGCGCGTTGTCGCCGCAGAAGGGCCCGCAGGAGAGTCTCCTGGGCGAGACTTCACAGGGAGGAGAGCCGCAGCTCCATCCGCTGCAGCAGCAGCAGCAGCATCAGTCCCAGGCCGACCCGGCGGAGTCTTGCAGCGGCGGGTTTTCGGTGCCGAAGCAGCAGCAGCAGCAGCAGCAGCAGCAGCGGCCGGTGCCGGCTTCCTTCACGGGGGTGGCGGTATCTCCGAGCGTGGGGACGGTGCTGGCCGCGACCGATACGGGGCTCGTCGTGGCGAGCGACATGGCGACCCATAGGTTCGCCGGCTTCGGGGGGAGGCTGCACGGGCTGGAGGCCCGGTGTCTGTCCTTTTTGGCCGACCTGCCCTTCGCCGCGTTCACCGACAACGACGGCCGCATCCACGTCACGGAGGTCCGCCGGAAGCGGGGCGCCCGAGTGGCCGCGCTGTGGCGGGCGGCGAACGGCAAAAAGCTCGCGAAGCGCCTGCGCGTGGCGCTGCCGCCGGAGCCGACGCTGCGGCTGAACGGGCTTGTCACCGGCGAGCCGCCGCCGGGCGGCGCGAGGGGGGCGTGCTTCATGAACGAGCCGGAGCTTGCCCTTGCGTGCCAGGTCGCAGATTGCGACTTGAACCCCGACCGCCCAGACAGCATCGTGCGGACGCCTCTGGTGTGTCCTTTTGTGTCCAGTTTTAGAAACTAAAGCTTTCTGCAGCTTGTGAACGTTCAACGGTGAAGGTCACCCGGAGACTTTATAATCCCGGAATCTCAAGCGAACATTGACTTTAAAAATAATTAGAATTGGTAGTGGACCAGTGTTTGGCAAACCGTAGCGTAACGCACTAAATTATGGGAGTAACCCAGTGCTCTGCAAACCGTAGTGTAGCACATTAAGTTATCGGTAGCAGACAAGTGACTGGCAAACCGTTTGAATGATCGGTAGTAGGCCAGTGTTTGGCAAGCCATCATGAGCATCAGACATATGCTTTCAAAACCTGGGGAGGGACTGCCGATCCCCGAGTCCTGTTTCTGATTCGTTCGCGACACAAACGGTCTAACCGAGGAAACAGTCCAAACAAAGAAGGAACAGTCTCACTACACAGAAGAGTCTGAATACAGAATCATACAGAAGAAACAGTCTAAATAAGGAAGGACCGGTCTGAATCCAGAAAACTGTCTGCGAAAGAAACAGGCTAACCAAAGAAGAAACGGTCTAACCGAGGAAACAGTCTAAACAGTCAGCAAGGCTGCCACTAACGCACCACCGTCGCAGGTCTCCGCTCTGTCGTTCGATCCGAATACGAACGAGTTGTACACGGGGGACGAAAAGGGGTGGCTGGCCGTTTACAACCTTGCAGACATCCTGCAGGAAGACGCGCGGACGCAACCCGGGTTCGACGTGGCGTCGTCTTGGCGGTTGGCTCGCGTCACACGCGTTTGGCTGGCGCACTACGACGAAGTCAGCTCCGTCCAGGTCCTGCCCGGAGCCAGGAAGCTGGTCACCGCCGGCTACGACACGCAGGTGCTGGTGTGGACCACTTCGGGCATCCTGATCACGTCCCTGCAGCAGGGCCGCATCGCGACTCCGCCCACGTCGCCCATCCGCCGCCGGGTGCAGTCCGCACGGCCGCCGTCCTCGCGCCCGTCGGTGCGGCGCCTGGGGTCGATGCTCCGCCCCCTGAAAGACGAAGACGTCTTGCAGGTTTGCTTTATTTTGTGCGGCACCCGACCTGCCACGTTCAAGCTTGCTCCGACCACTGCACCCTCTGCCGCGGCAGCCCCATCCTGAAGTGCAAATACTGCCGACGCGTCACTGCTGCTGTGGGCGCTCGGATTGGCGCCGCTCTCAAGCGGCCACCTTATGTCACTCGTTTGTTTGTAAAGATTGCTCCGTTCTTCTCCCTGACTTGTTCCCGGATTAGGATGACACATACTACTACAAGGGGGTAGCAGGACACCTTGTCCAGGTGGGTAGCGTCTCCCCGATGCGAGCTGATTGCCGGTTGGATGCGGGCAACTGCACCTTTGTACCACGGACACCCTCTGGGTGCTTCCAGATTACGCGCAATCGAGGGTTTGAAACACTGATGATTAATATCAAAAGCCCGCACCCACGCGGCGTTGACTGTGACTGGTCTTCGTAAGGGCTGCCTTGATGTTACTTTGATCAAACTCACACTAAGCTGAAACTACAACTACTGTTGAAAGTATGCTCACCGCAGGATGTCTAGCGGCAATACTATGCACAGTGAATATCAAAGTGAAAAGGCAGTGAAACTGCGGGAGTAAGGCTGACTAAGCACTGAAATCTGTGAACAGTCTGAACGAAGGGAGAGGAAAATTGGAATGGCGCTGAGAAACGCCCCGCCAGTTGCAGAGATACAACGGTCAGGCTGAACTGACGGGTAGCCAAAGTAAGTAAACGAGTGAAAGAGTAGGTACGGGACTGAGTGAAGAAGAGGACGAGTGTAAAATTAAGTGCGCGCGGTATGACGGGCGCGAGGCGAGACTAAGCAGCAGTTAAAGTTCGGGCGAAGCTAAGTTCTGGTGAAGCAAAGTTCGGGCGAAGCTCAGTTCGGGTTCTGGTGATGCTGAGTTCGGCGTAGTAAATTTGGCCTGTGGTCACTCTGCCACCCCTATGCATTTTGGCAGGAACAAAACAAAAAGCTAGCTTCGCACAATCCCCAGCTCCAAAGAAACAATACACTTTTGAGTGTAGACAAAAGTGGGGTCGAACAGAGGCCATTCACATTGCATGTTCAGGACCTCCAGTCTCGAAGAACGGAAGTGGCACAAACTATCAGGACCGACGGGAGACAACCGCAATTTTTTTTTAGCCACATGCAAATCAGTCGTGCAATGTGTGAGGCAACCTGAACCGCCCAAGTAGGACCTTCTGATCATGATCATTTGCCAAGTTTGCCACCTGAAACCACGTCCAGGATTTGGGCTCAGGGTAGTGCGGTCAACGAAAATCCCCTCTTGCGCAAAAAACCAGCACCGCTAACAAAACGACCCGCCGACCGCAGACGTTTACCGACGACACGCTGCTGAGCGCCGGAGCCGCCGAGTCGCCGATGCAGCCCGTGGCCATGGGGACGACGCCGTTCGAGCCGAGCCTACCAGCACCGACACCGCCCGCCGCCGGGGCCGCCCGCGGGCCGTCGCCGCTGCTGAAAGGCAACGTCCGCAGGAAGCGGATGCCGGACAAGTTCCGCCTGCTGCAGCCGACGGCGCCGCCGGGCTTGTCGCCGTCTGTCGGCAGGGGCGTGCTGCCCTTCAGGCCCTCCGACTACACGGGGACTGCGTTCCGGCACCGCCGTGGAGACGAGTCAATAGGACCTTAGAGCGGCCATGACGTCACGGGTGTTCACCCGGTAAAGACGCTGATAACCGAGAAAAGGTACTCGTCACTGACCAGGAAGCACTAGTCATCGATCGGCAAAGTGCTAGTCATTGGCCGGTAAGGTACTAGTCATTGACAGGTAAGGAACTGGTCATTAACCGAGAAGACCCTTCAGGCCCTCCACAGGGACGTTCCGGCACCGCCGTGGAGACGAGTCAATAGGACCTTAGAGCGGCCATGAAGTCACGGGTGTTCACCCGGTAAGACGCTGAGAACCGAGAAAAGGTACTCGTCACTGACCAAGAAGCACTAGTCATCGATCGGCAAAGTGCTAGTCATTGGCCGGTAAGGTACTAGTCATTGACAGGTAAGGAACTGGTCATTAACCGAGAAGACCCTTCGGGCCCTCCGACTGCACGGGGACTGCGTTCCGGCACCGCCATGGAGACGAGTCAATAGGACCTTCAGCCGGTAAGATGCTGATAACCAAGAAGGTACTCGTCAGTGACCAGGAAAGCACTAGTCATTGATCGGCAAAGCACTAGTCATTGCGACAAAGTACTAGTCATTGACGGGGAAGGTAGTCATTGACAGGTAAGGTACTTGTCATTGACCGGTAAGGTACTAGTCGTTGAGGTAAGGAACTGGTAAGGTACTAGTCATTGACAGGTAAGGAACTGGCCATTAACCGAGAAGACCCTTCGGGCCCTCCGACTGCACAGAGACTGCGTTCCAGCGCATCCGGACAAGATGCGTGCTGTTTACATGGCGCCTCCAAAACGTGTGAAACCCGCGTACGGTTTGCGGTTTCTTTTTGCTTTTTCCGTTGTTGGTCCGTTTCCTATCTGTTTTTCTTTTTTGTTTTTGGTTGGCATGCCTCAACCGCGCGATGTGCCCTTGGTTCCTGTTCCGTGCAAATACTATACTTTACAATACAACATACTAAACAAAATACTATACAGATCAAGACTCGCCGGCAGTGAACGCGGCATTGCCCGCTCCTGCTGAGTGAACGCCACCTGTCGACAACGAACAAGTAAGTAAGTAAAACAAAGCTACGCATTTCTTCTCTTGTACAAGCACCTGCTTTGTAGGAAATACTTGAGGAGGCTGCCGGCTGCAAAAGATCAAAGGAGGTAAATGTGCTGTAGCCCACACGAAACACAGGTGAATGTGGGTTCAGTGGCGGGCGTAAGCGTTCAACAAACCTCCTTCGAAGCAAGCACAAGGCAGCCCCTCGAGTATTTTTCCACGCGAAAGGCACGAAAACCATACATGAACAGCCATGCATGATGAGCAGCCGTACCAAGTGAGCTGTGCCAGATGAACAGCCCTGCCAGATAAGCAGCCACACCAGATGAGCGGCTGTGCCAGATGGACAGCCCCGCCAGATAGGCAGCCATGCCTGATAAACAGCCATGTCAGATGAGCAGCCGTGCCAGCTGAACAGCCCCGCCAGATAGGCAGCCATGCATGATAGATATGTAGGCGTAAGCAGCCACACCAGATGAGCGGCTGTGCCAGATGGACAGCCCCGCCAGATAGGCAGCCATGCCTGATAAGCAGCCATGTCAGATGAGCAGCCGTGCCAGCTGAACAGCCCCGCCAGATAGGCAGCCATGCATGATAGATATGTAGGCGTGCCAGATGAACAGCCCTGCCAGATAAGCAGCCACACCAGATGAGCGGCTGTGCCAGATGGACAGCCCCGCCAGATAGGCAGCCATGCCTGATAAACAGCCATGTCAGATGAGCAGCCGTGCCAGCTGAACAGCCCCGCCAGATAGGCAGCCATGCATGATAGATATGTAGGCGTGCCAGATGAACAGCCCTGCCAGATAAGCAGCCACACCAGATGAGCGGCTGTGCCAGATGGACAGCCCCGCCAGATAGGCAGCCATGCCTGATAAACAGCCATGTCAGATGAGCAGCCGTGCCAGCTGAACAGCCCCGCCAGATAGGCAGCCATGCATGATAGATATGTAGGCGTGCCAGATGAACAGCCCTGCCAGATAAGCAGCCACACCAGATGAGCGGCTGTGCCAGATGGACAGCCCCGCCAGATAGGCAGCCATGCCTGATAAACAGCCATGTCAGATGAGCAGCCGTGCCAGCTGAACAGCCCCGCCAGATAGGCAGCCATGCATGATAGATATGTAGGCGTGCCAGATGAACAGCCCTGCCAGATAAGCAGCCACACCAGATGAGCGGCTGTGCCAGATGGACAGCCCCGCCAGATAGGCAGCCATGCCTGATAAACAGCCATGTCAGATGAGCAGCCGTGCCAGCTGAACAACCCCGCCAGATAGGCAGCCATGCATGATAGATATGTAGGCGTGCCAGATGAACAGCCCTGCCAGATAAGCAGCCACACCAGATGAGCGGCTGTGCCAGATGGACAGCCCCGCCAGATAGGCAGCCATGCCTGATAAACAGCCATGTCAGATGAGCAGCCGTGCCAGCTGAACAGCCCCGCCAGATAGGCAGCCATGCATGATATGTAGGCGTGCCAGATGAACAGCCCTGCCAGATAAGCAGCCACACCGCGTGCCAGATAAGCAGCCATGCCTGATGAGCAGCCGCGCCAAATGAACAGCCCTGCCAGATAAGCAGCCGTACCAGTATCACTGCCAATCTTCGCTCTGCTTCTTCGAAATGAGTAAGAGCAAGCGTCTAGTTTCAGAGGAGGTCATACGGGATCACCTTCAGATGAGGTCACTGCCAGCTACAACTACACCAGAAGTCACCCCGAGACTCTAAACCCCCCGGAGTTCAAGCGAACATTCACTGTGAAAACCCACCAGGAAAAAGAAACGGTATCACACGGCGAGAACGGGCACTTCTCTTTTTTGAAGACGAACGAACCCTTCCCCCCTCTTAAACAGTAAAACCAAGCTCCCCTCCCCCCACCTTTTGTGTCTGTTCTCTCTTAAACTCTCCCTGCACGTGGCACGGAGCTGTTGAACATCCTCGAAAGAAAGTAGAAGGAAAAAAAAAAAAGAAAAAAAAGAACGCCGTCACAGGCAACTGACTGCGCGATAATCGCCGGAAACACAAAAAAGGGAAAACAAAAAGTCGAGAGGAAAAAGAAAAGAAAAAAAGTTGACAGAAAACCTTTCGTTGCAGCGCCACTCGGGACCGTCGGAAGCAACAAAAGAAAACAAAGAAGAGAGAAGGCCCCCGGAGCCAGCAGCGCACGCCGACTGCCGGCTGGGCTACTACACCCCTCACCCACACGCATACCCAACACACACACACACACACACACACACACACACACACACACCCAATTCGAAAAAAGGCCGGAGAGCCCACACCCTGTCCAGTACACCCTTAGACTAGGGAATAGAAAAAGAAATGTGCCTTGGCAGCATCACGCCCGAGCACAGGATCTTTGACTGCGTTCTGCCGGAAGAAGAGAAGGTAGAGTCGTACGCGCAGCGGGCTCCGCGAGAAGAGGAGTTGGTCGGCGAAGTGTGCGTCGACGGCGTTAGGCGGTTCAAGAACCGGCGGGTGCTCTGCAGGGGGGCCGAAGTGCTAGTAGACGGGTGGCTGGCGGAAGTCGTCGATTTGGACATGGACGCCGAGACGGTCGTCGTCTGCTACAGCACCACCAGCAGCACCGCGACGGTGGCGCTGCAGGACGTGCGCTCCGTGCTGACAAACCCCATAAACCGAGACCTGCAGCTCGGCCTCACCCTGGCCATGTCTTCAGTTTCGGAGCTGCTAATCGGCTTCCGCAAGTCGATGTGCCCACTGCTTGTCTATTAGGATGCCCCCACTCGTTTCGTTCGGCTGCTGCGACGCAAGCCTTGAAAACGTTCGAGTCGGCTGGGTGCCAGCCAAACGGTTGGGGAATGAGTGGGCCTGTGAGACAGTAGGCAGAGCAGCAGGTCGTCAACACCCATGAGCGTCCACGTATATTTCTCGCATTCAATCGCTTCGGTGGAGAACCGAGCTGCTCATCCTTCTGGGTACTCTCGCCGACCTCGGCCGCTGAGTATCTACGCGCCAAATATGAGTCTTTCACGATCATGACTGCCGAAGACGTACGGAAACGGAGATCGTGCGGCATTTCGGTGGATCTTGATTGAGAGCTACCGACGATTTCCAAAAAAAAACTCGTCTAGTCTCGTGAGGTTCGCACTTCGAAGACATAGACTGATCTTTGGAAAAAACAGGTCGTTCGAATGGAACACTCTCCGCCGTGTTGTCGGCTGCGCGGGATGGGCCTCAAGTTTGCTATCAAACCAGGTGTACCACCCGAGCACACACACACATACACATCTTCTCCGGTAGCTCCCGGTTGCAGTGACTTCCCGCGGTCTTCTTGGAAGGTAACCGACCTCCGCAAGCCGTTTCCTCGCCGTTAAAGGACGCCCTGCACTGTTTCAGGTGTCAACAATCGCTATTGTCCTCTTCTCAGCATGAGCAACCTTGGCTGGTCTGACACTCGCTGTCGTCAGGGGGGGGGGGGAGAAATAATCAAAGAAAAAAAAGAAAGAAGAAGAAGAAAAAAGAACAGATCAACGGTCGCTTGTTGCGGGGCTGCGTTGGCAGCAACCCCGCAAACCCGCAAACCCGCAAACCCGCAAACCCCGCAAACCCCAACACTGGACGACTCCACCCCCGCGGTTAAAACAACCCTGGCCGGCAGTAGTGCAAGCCTTCGTACCCAAGAAACATTGCCTTGCGAGCGCAGGAAGGTCGGAGGTTCAGTCGTGGGGTGGCCGTCCTGGTGGCGTGGAAATGTTTGCAGAAGGACGCTTACACGAGGCCACCGCCCGCACTTATTGACTCAATACCACGTAGCTACGTAGTATCCTCTATGGGTTGTAGAAAGGTTTTCCATGTGGTACACAGCTACTTACTACACACACTACGGTGGATGCTCTACTGGATGCTATCAGCGCCCGCTAGCAATACTCCACCAAGCCACCCGCTAGCCGTCCCATAGTTTGGTTGCTGTTATCGCCTCATGCAGCCTCACGCTTAGAACAAGACGCTAGCCGCCGCCGTAGGCCGTGCAATTGTCAAGAAGAAGAGAGCCCGCGACGCGTCAAGACGGTGCTCCCCCGCGAAACGGGCTCGCCCGCCTGCCAGATCGGCCCCGGTTGTGTTAACACCGACGGCGTCACCTTCGGTGACGGGGCAGCGGCCCGCACCGCGCCTCCGACGGAACGACCGACGCCCGCCTTAGAAGTACGTGGCAGTAGTGAGGCGACCGGAAACTCCTCGGAGAGATGGTCGGCACTCCGGCGACGCCCGCATCACATGGTAGAAAGCCAAAAAGGGGAGACCCCAGCGAAGTACGCATGCTGTGCGTGGGGGAAGTTTCCGCTCTTCGCATTGTGACCGACAAGAACTGCTACGAGAACCCCGGAAATGCCAAGACACGCAGGAAATGAGAGCGTGCTCTAAAACAAGTCGAGTAGTCGGCAGCAGGCAACAAAGGCACATGCACACGCACACGTACTGCCTTGAGTCTCTCTGCTTCTGCAATTCTCATTGACTATCGCGTCTGGCCGCGGTCTTCATCGTTCCCAGAGCCAAGACATCCGCCGATAGTGAGTTTGCACTCAAATGCATAACGCTGACACAAAGAAAAAAGTATGGACACCTCGTTGTAACTGATATCACTAGCGCAAGGGAACGTTGAGTGACTGCCTTTACTCGGGGAAACGAGCTTGGGCGAGGTCACCGGGGGTTAGGGAGGGTGGGAAAAAGTTGCAAGGCTGCGTGAGGTTCTTCGCCGACTTTCGTGGTGTATCAACTCCCCTCAGTGAAACAATGGGAAATCAAAAGCAAACGATCCCCCCTCCCCTTTTTTTTACATAAGCGCCAGCTTGAAAGGAAATGCTCGACGATGCTGCCCGACAAAGAACCGAAGGGATCCCAAGTGCTGTAACTACCGAACCACGTGTTGAACGGACGTGAGGTCATGCGGGTCTACCCCTACACGACAAATCACGCATACACAACAGGTCAAAAAATCCTGAGTGAAAAAACACCACACGGTGGTGTAAGCGAAGAACAAATCAGATTGTGTTTGTATTGTATTTGCCCCTTATCTCTATATTTCCCCCCTTCCATTCGGAGTCGAAGCAGCTACGTCGAGTATTTTGGCGCACATCACACGGAAACCCCCCTACAATGGATGCGGTCGTCCAGCCCGTCCACGCTTAACACCGCCCAGAATCCCGCTTTCTGCGCCGCTCTCCCTCTCGGTGGTGGCCACCCTCAAAGGAGAAGTGGCTTCGCGCGGAAAAAGAAGCGGCAAACGGAAAGAGAAAAAGAAAATCATCGGTAGCACACGGAGTTTTGTCAACGAAGATCGTATGCCTCCATTTAGTCAACAAAAAAAACCCCGGATCTCCAAGTGAACTTACACTCTAAATTTTTTGGAAACCCCCGCAAAATAAATTCTCAAGAAGAGTTTTAGAAAAGTCTTCCTTTTCTAAAAACTGACAGTCACCTACTGCGGCAACCACGGGTGTTGAACGGACGTGAGGTCATGCGGGTCTACCCCAACACGACAAATCACACAAACACAACAGGTCAAAAGTCCTGAGTGAGAAAACTACACACGGTGGTGTAAGCGAAGAACAAATCAGATTGTGTTTGTACCGCATGTTATACCATATTCATCGGATTCAACTGATGAGGTCCGCTAGACGTGACAACAGCCGCAGTAGTAGTTGGGGCGTTGACTTCTGAAAAACAATACAAATCTTCGTGACGTCAGAAAAAACAGTGATTTATATATGGGTCTGGGGCTCGGGGCCACCCCGAGCGCGAAAAAAAAAAATTGAATTAATTTTGGGCTGGGGGTTGGGGTAGGGCCGGGCACTACCAACCGGGATCAGCGGGGGTGAGCCACAGGGGAGGGACGAAGCCATGGCGAAAGCCATGACGGAGCCATGGCGAAGCCATGGGGGCAGGAAGAGTAAAAAGGAGGCGGGGAAAGAGGAGGCAGGAGGGGAGGGCCAAAGGGGGTGGTGGGAGGCGAGACGTTGACTACCAAGTCTAACTAAATTTGGATCCAAAATTGAACGTTGACTACCAATTCTAATTAAATTTGGATTCAAAATTGGACGTTGACTACCAATTCTAATTAAATTTGGATTCAAAATTGGACGTTGACTACCAATTCTAATTAAATCTGGATCCAAAATTGAACGTTGACTACCAATTCTAATTAAATTTGGATTCAAAATTGACGTTGACTACCAATTCTAATTAAATTGGATTCAAAATTGGACGTTGACTACCAATTCTAATTAAATTTGGATTCAAAATTGACCGTTGACTACCAATTCTAATTAAATTTGGATTCAAAATTGGACGTTGACTACCAATTCTAATTAAATTTGGGATCGGAAATTGGACGTTGACTACCAATTCTAATTAAATTTGGATTCAAAATTGGACGTTGACTACCAATTCTAATTAAATTTGGGATCGGAAATTGGACGTTGACTACCAATTCTAGTTAAATTTGGGATCGGAAATTGGACGTTGACTACCAATTCTAATTAAATCTGGATCCAAAATTGAACGTTGACTACCTATTCTAATTAAATTTCGAATTCGAAATTGGACGTTGACTACCAGCTCTAATTAGATTTGGGGTTTGGCATCAGACGTTGACTACCGGTTCTAATTGAATTTGGAATCAATACTGGTGCGGAAATTCTTCGCTGTATCGTACCGTGCGCTGGGGGGCGCTGCCCCCCAGACCCCCCCTCTCTTACAAATTAGCTTAACCATTTTGTCTGATTCTTATTACCAACACCGAGGTTGAGTTGTGTTGGGCTGGGCTGGCATGGTAGTGCTTGACTACCAATTCTAATTAATTTTGTATCCCACACAGGACCCCGAGGGCGAAAAGGACTTTTCTACAGAGGAGGAAAAGCTATATAAACCCCTGGAAAAAACCACCGAAAAAAAAAAATCAAATAATGCCACGTAGCACACAAAAATATGGTACGGACGTTTTCCAAAGAGGCGCTTTGTCCTTTGTATCCTCAGGAAAATCGGCCTTTTCTTCGTGCACTCCGGCTGCGTGTGTACCGTCGCAAACTGGGTTTTTTTCTTCTTAGTAGTACATCTGTACTGACGGGAACATTTTCGGAACAACGGTTGCACATGAAAGAGAAAACGAAGCCAACGAAAAAAGAGGAGGGCCTACCGTAAGTAAGGTATGTGGATAATGGCCGAAACCACCAATGACCAACAACCAAGGTACCCACCGATCCTCTTACCTCGTGTAACCACCACAGCACAAAGGATATCTTCCCTTAACGACGAAGGTCACCCGGAGACTTTAAACCCCGGAGTTTCTAGCGAACTTTCACGCTGAAAAAGTGCTAATACAGGAAATCCTGCCAGAGAGGTTTATACCCTGTACATGCGATGAAGCACCATTGGTTGTCCAACAGTCTATACTAACCACCTTTGCGTCACAAGCTTTCTTGATGAGGAAAGCCTCCCCAAAGGGTTCGACGTCTATCGGACGCCTACAGAAGTTCTCTATTTGCGACTTTGGATAACTACAGTTCTTTGGGATGCTGAATCAGGAGACTGCGCGGCGAAGCCCTTCGTTCACAGCTCCTACTGCAGCACCTCCGTTCTGGATGGGTTGAAGGCAACAGCGTCAGGGAAACAAGAGTCACAAGGGTCGGCAAGGTGTTCAAGGACCGAAGCGCAGCCCGTCCAAGCACATTCACGCATTCCGCCGCGTGACCCAAAACTTGGACCCAAGACTTGGACCCAAGACTTGGACCCAAGACTTGGACCCAAGACTTGGACCCAAGACTTGGACCCAAAACTTGGACCAAAACTCGGGCCAAAACTTGGACCAAAACTTGGACCAAAACTTGGACCAAAAACTGGGATTAACAGGAAGGGCCAGGGTCCCGGGGGTTCGCAAAGAAAGAGAAGAATGGGGTTCACCCCGCCCGGAACCGGCTTTGTGCACTTCACTGTGCCGCTCGAGTGCACCCACTCTGCGCCTTGCTGAGACTAAAAAGGGCTAGCGGATCCGACGGCAAACCCCGGGAATAAAGCTTCAAAACGTATGCCGGCTTCACACCTGGCTACCAACCATGGGCGACCGCGCACACTGATGGTGTGGCAGAGAAAAAAAGCAGGCCACCGGCGAACACGAAACACAGGTCCATAGTCAAAATCTTCGCCCCCTTTTTGTCACACTTTGTCACAAGGGCGGCAACCCCTCAAGCGTGTATGAGACGATGCCAAACAAGGGACAGGAGGCCTGCCTCACATGCCACAGCATCGTACTTCGCCTTCTGCCCAACTCCTTCCCCCCATCCTGTCTGTTTTGGGTGGCAAATCCCCCACACCCATCCCTTTCGGTATCGTCTCACATACACACAAGGGTGGATACTTACCCGTTACAATACTTGCGAACTTTTCCTCCACCTTTTGCGGTGGGAGGGATTGGGCCTAGAGCAGCTCAAGTGCCCGAATTCCCCCGCACCCAAAAGTCACACCCTGCAAACCCCACGAGTCACCGGCTTCCCTCCTCCACTCGAAATCAGTCTGCACTTCACTCGAAAAAAGACCGGTTGCCTTCCCTCTTCGCCCACCCCCCCCCCTCTTTTTTTTGCGCCAGCTTGGAAGGAAATGCTCGACGAAGCTGCCAGACAAATAACCGAAGGGATCTAGAGTGCTGTAACTACCGAACCACGTGTTGAACGGACGTGAGGTCATGCGGGTCTACCCCTACACGTCAAGATACACGAACACAACAGGGAAAGAGTCCTGAGTGAAAGAAATAACACACGGTGGTGCAAGCGAAGAACTAGTCAGATTGTGTTTGTGTTATGTTTTTGCTCCTACTCCACCCTTATATTTCCTCCCTTCCATTCGGAGTCAATGGCAGCTACGTCGAGTATATTGCCCCTCCGCCTGTTTAAACGCGGTTCAAACAGGACCAGTGCGGTGTTGAGCAGATCTCCATTCCAAGCACGTTCTTGCCACCCCCGCCCAGTTGTTGCGTCGCCATTCAGGGATTATCCTGCATGGTTAAAAAATTGTTTGACAGAGGAAAAGAAAGCGAGGAGCCCAACCCTCATCCCCTCAGCCGCCAGCTCTCACACGATAGAAATGAGCCTGACTGCAGCATCGTCTTGTATGACGATGACTGCAGGAAAGCTCTTACCAAAATACGAGCCCAACCTATAGCACTGCTAAATCAGTGATTGTAGGCACGCTCCAAAAGGCAATACACAATTCCATCTCGATGGAATGCTGACCCGGCGAGCTACGAGGGTAATGAAGACAACAGTATTTATTACTATGTTTCCTTCACAGAAGGACGGTGCCACGGTGCGACTCGGCAGCCCCTGCTAAACGAGCGCCACGTGGGGGGTGAAGTGAACGGATTCATCCCTTCCTTCAGCACCAAAAGTCCAGGAATACCGGTATTCCCAGCAATAGAGAGCAAAAGACGCATAAAAGGAGAGAATAGCCGTAAAAGGAACAAAAAGAAAGTTTACCACGATTACCATTTCTTCACCAAAAAAAAGTATTCTCAGAACAGGCCGGTTAAAAAAGGTTTTTTACCCACGGGAGTTTCTGGTGAAAGCATTTTTGTGCCTGCAAGGCCAGTGTCACGGAGGCTAGAGGACCCGCAAGACCCACAGGTGGAGTCTACAACAAAGTGGCGAAGCAGCAACACTCCCACGAAGGTCGCATACCGGGATTGCAGATCATCAAAAAAACCGCGCTCAACGTGGAAAAAAAATCTTTTCGGCCATGCTACAGACTTTTTAACCATGATTTTCCCGAATTTCGGGGATTAGAATAATCCCTATCGCCATCAGTGCTCCCGCTAACGAAAAAGTGCAAGGAATTCCTCAAAAAAAAAAAGAGGCTCGAAAAAAGAGGGTGAGGAATTCCTCAACTTTTTCCAGTTGGTGGTATCGTGTAGCCGTCTACTCTCTGCTGGGCATGGTGGGCTGGCGGGCAGAAGTCTGGGGCTGCCACAGGGGCTGGAGCGCAAAAAAAAAAAAAAAAAAAAAAGCCCAAAAGCAGGGTTTTGAATTCCTCACCAAAAGTGAGGTTAGCGAGCACTGGTCGCCATTAGAAAAAAAAAAAAAACAGCAACAAAACCGTGACGGCCGAGAGTGCATTCGCGACGCGACTAGCTTCACAACGTGGTGCCACGCACAACTCTCTTGCTCCCCCTCTCCGACGGCAGAGCAAAGAAACCTCTTCTTCTCACGACGTCCTACTACGCGCGGCCCCGTTCCCCTGTTGTTGGGGAAAACGAGCCAGCGTCGTTCTTCTCAACACATTCCACTGCTTCACGGTGGGAGGCCGCAACACTACTCTTGTTGTCGCTTCACTTATCCAATGACGGGAAGACGGCAGCTGCTCCCTTTGTGGGGTTAGGGTCTTCGGATCCGTAGCTTAGCCGTTTCCAGCGACAAACGGGCTTCGGCTCGCGAATCCTCGTTTGGAGACACCAGTCAGGCGGGGAGTTTGGCTGGGGCGAATTGGGGAAATAAGATCGGCCCCGACAGCAGCCGACCTCCTCCCTGAAGTCACCCTGCGCATCCCGCATACTGCCGGCTTTTTCTTTTGTATAAGCAACTGCTTTGTAGGAAATACTCGAGGAGGCTGCCAGCTGCAAAAGATCAAAGGAGGTAAATGTGCTGTAGCCCACACGAAACACAGGTGAATGTGGGTTTAGTGGCGGGCGTAAGCGTTCAACAAAAAAAGACCCGCTTTGTAGTGTATTGTTTCTCCCCCTCTAGCCTCCTTCGAAGTAAGCACAAGACAGCCCCTCGAGTATTTTACATATGCGCCAGCTGGGAAGGAAATGCTCGACAATAACTGCCAGACAAAGAACCGAAGGGATCCCAAGTGCTGTAACTACCGAACCACGTGTTGAACGGCCGACACATATACAAATCAGGTTGTGTTTGTATTGTATTTGTCCTTACCTACCCCCCCCGTGCATAAGATGGATAGCCAAACCCCCTTGATTAAGATGGATAACGGGCAAGAATACCAATCCACAATCCATCTTAAACACGGGGGTGAGGTACCCCCGTGTAAGGCGACTACACTGTAGTCTACAGTGCCCCCGTGTTTAAGATGGATACCCCCCTTGATTAAGATGGATACCGCCAAAACTCGAGTTTTTCATCCATCTTATGCACGGGGGAGGGTAGGTACCTCTATATTTCCTCCCTTCCATTCGGAGTCGAAGCAGCTACGTCGAGTATTTCTTACCTCGTGCGTGGAAACCTTTGCATCTGGGGAAAGAAAGCTTGCATACGCGGCTTTCGGAGACCTCCAAGCTGCCCAAGAACACGTCATGACCATGAGCAAGAGTGCAAAGAGATGGTACCGGAAATAGAGCAATCAACCGACCGCTTCCTGCAAGAAACAGTCTAAAAAACAGTATCCTACTAAACCCCTGGAACAGCGAACGGAAAAATAAACAAAGAGAAAGGTTTGATAGCAGAATCACCAGGAAAGCAAGAAAAGGTCGAAAGACATCAAACTGCGCATTGACTGTCGACACAAACAAAAGAAAATATCAAAATTTCCGTCTCGGAAAAGCCTCTTTTTTAACAGTACATGTGTGCTGAAGGGAACGTTTCCGGAAAGAAGAAGATTGCACACGAAAATGAAGGTTGCACGTGAAGAGTTGAACAAGCAGCACGTAATCGAGCTTAGTCGTTTCTGGGTTAGAATGCAAATGATCTGGCGATAATCGGCATCACCCATACCCATACGCGGAACTTAATCGTATCCTGGTGTCATCATCCCCGAGAGCTCAAGCCGAAGCAAACTTTTCGGAGAATCACACGATGACCCGGCATTAGCACGGGTGTGCGGCCAGAGAAAAAAAAAAGAGATTTGCAATGCAAATCGTCTTTTGATTTTTATATGATGATTCAACCATTCATTCCATTTTATTCAAAGTGACCAACATCGAGACTCTGGGAGATTCATCACTTTTACCGAATCCAAATCCGGGTTTCTCCTGATCCGACCCACTCTTTCAACAGGGGTCCTCAGTGCGTACGCCCGCCGGTCCATTCGGACTCGTATAGACCCGGTTGGAGACACGGGATCTGGATGTGAATTTGGAAGATGCCGTTCGCCGAAGCTAGTCGTATCCGATGTGCCCTGAGTAACTCATGCATTCCTCTAGGAAAATAATGGCCGCGTAATTGTTTAAGGTTATGCTGCAAAGAATTTGTGGCAGAAAATCTGCATCCGCAATCGAGCTCAGGTCGTCGGGGGGGGGGTAGGTGAATTGGCTCATCTGTGCACGCGCAACGAACAGAACACGTTCTTTGCGCGTGCATATTACCGTAATTGGAATAATGTTGAACTGGACTATAGCCGGAACGGGTAAATGACAGACCGGGTAAAACCTGGTACACCCGGCGGGGTGTCCCAGGTAGTCACCTGCGTGACTGCACCAGTGGTGCTCTTGCAGCCTCCCATGACAGCGGCATCTAGGGGTCGAGCTGAGTATTGAGCACCCCAAGGCGCGTGCAAGCACCAGGATCGCGATATTCTGCAAAGCACGCAAAGTCGCAAACCCCCCCCCCCCCCCCCCCCCACCAAAAATCCAATTCCGGTATCATTTGCTTCATGCTCGTCACCGGTTCCTTCGTTTATCGTTGCAGGACCTCTCACTCCGGAATTGCGAGAACGTTCTTGTTATCGTCCCGATTAGACCGCCGGAAACGTCGGAAAAGCGTTTCTTAGGAAGCTGTATTGAAACGTGCTCCCGTGTCCTCCTCGTAGGAACACGCTCCACCGCTGAAGTACTGTGCGTGCGCGAGAGCGTTGCGCATGGGAAACAAAGAACACAAACAACAACGACACTAACAGCAACAACAGCAGCACCAACAACAATTCCAATGTTTGCTGTCAGAATTTCTCGGCGTGGAGCGAAGAACGCACTCTGTCTCATGTCCACTTTAACCTCACATTGGCTAAACACTCGGGAGTTTCGACGGTCCCTGCTGGAGCTTTTCCCCTTCGTCATCCAGATCAAACCTTTCGGGGGGGGGTTCCAATTGTTTCAGAGGTTGTGTGCCAGTTGGGCTGTTTTCTTGCGGCTGCATTTTCGGTTTCTGTGATTTCCTTGAGGAACTGCCTTGTGGAGGTGGTTTTGCCCTGCGTTCGCGTTCTGCAGCCACTATTCCAGCCGAAAACGAGCATCCGACCGCTTTTCCTCCGCAAGTACAGTCCACTACACCACCCTTCCATTAGTGCGCGGGTTACGCAGGAAAGACGCAACAGCAGCCACAACAGCAACACCGCTTTCTTTTTTCGTCATAGACCACCACCAGGCCTTACGTTCAGCATGCTGAACGTACTGATTTCAGCACGTTAATTTTCTTAGTTTCTTTTTGTACACGTACTATCTTTTCTGCAGATTCATCTGGGGAGTCAACCACAGGAACGGCAGATCCTGCTGTTGCGCGACACTGGAGGGTTGAGGCCGGAGAGGAGGCAGAGGCAAACCCATGCCATGCACCACTGGCAGGTGAGCCCCCTATGCTCTATCTCTTTTTTGCCTGACCCTACGTACTGATTTTCAGTAAGTATTTAGCTCCAAGACAAAAGAGCTGCGTAAGCCCTGACCACCACGATGTGACTGACTTCTTTAACCCGCTGCAAACAAGTTACAACGACTTTAAGACGAGGGAGATTGAATGCCCACACTAGTCACGCTCCCCGGAAGGCATCGTATGCAGTGATTTATAAGGAGGGGCCTCAAGCATTTCCTACAAAGCAGGTGCTTACACAAAAAAAGTTTCAAGCGAGCTTTCACTCTAAAAAAAAAAACGAGAATCCTGGAAAACTGGACGGGGGCCCGTTTCCCGCCACCCCGCGCTGGAAGCTGAAGTTTTCCATCAAGGCCGAGAGCCTGCCACAGACCGCGCAGCAGCCAAGAAGGCAGACAGTCACCTACTGCGGCACCATACTGCGGAGGGCCTTACCGTAAGTAAGGTATCATGCAGGGTCAAAACCTTGTGTCTTTTTTAAACGCTGCCGCGGGGCCGATGGCCCCCAAAAAAAATTGGATTTTTTTTTGCTCAACTGCATCAAAAATTACTGCAGTGTTTGTTCAAAAATTTTAAAATTTAAAAATCCCAAATTTTTTGCAGAAAGAAATTGGTGGCCATTTACCAAAAAGACACAAGGTTTTGACCCTGCATGGTATATGGATAATGACCGAAACCACCACAATGACCAACCGCCAAGGTACCCACCGATCCTCTTACCTCGTAACCACCACTCGTACGACACTCAGAGCACAAAGGATATCTTCCCATAACGACGACGGTCACCCGGAGACTTTAAAACCCCGGAGTTTCAAGCGAACGTTCACTCTAAAAAGGGGGGAAAAGTGGAAAATGAAGGAAGCCGATACCGATATGTAGGTGTAGCAGCAGCTGTAGATGCTAGTAGCATCCTGCTGTGCATACCAGCGCATGCACTCGTAGTATGGGATGCTAGGGTGGATGCTGCGTGCATCCTGCTATGCATACCTACACCACGAGGTGGTACATGCGGTGTACGAGGAGCAGGAGTATGGCGTCCATGCGGACACCTTCCATGCTGTAGAGCATCTCTGCACCTGTCATCCTCTGCGTTGCCTCGCCCCAAGAAGACCCGGTGCCGGCACCAATCATACAAAAGTGGCAGGATTCTGCCCGAGTGCTAGTTTACTGTGGGAATTGGAGCAAAAGCGCATCTTCCCGAACCAACACCCAGAAGGCTTTGGGATAAGGCGGGGTTGCAAGTAGACAGCCACCGGCGTTACTAAGAGTCCAAACCCAGCAGAAGCATGTCAGTCCCACCTTTCTCGTTCTTTTCCCCCACGCCACTGATCTCACCTGCCATTAGTGCGCGCATTTTATGAGGCAGGGACAGCAGAGAACAGCAAGTGCAGGAGTATGGCGTTTATGCGGCCACCTTCCGAACCACCGTGAGGTACCGAAGAACGTATTTGAAACAAGCTGGACCCTAAATGATGAACGGTTAGGGTTGAGATAAGAAAGGTAGGGACAGGTCGCGCGAAGCGCGAAAAGTTCTTTTTTCTGAAGAAGCAAAACCCGAGCCAGCGAGCTTTTTGTGTGTGGGTTTTATTATCCGAACAAAAATGGGCCCTCCTCGACAAAATCGTTATGTCTTCCTTCTTGGTTTAGCAATGCTTCTGGTGTTCCCTTCTTTGACTGGATTACATGGTTTGAACATCTAGTGCGGAAATAAAACCAGAATCAAAAGGCAAAACCAGCAACACTTCAAAAGTGCCCCCGTTGAAGCTACTTCCCTGCCCGCGTGTACAAGAAAAATCAAAAGTAAGCTTGTCTGTGTGACAGGGCCTTTCCCGGGCCTTCTCTCTACACGGTGTGCTCCAGCACCGGGTGGGGGAAGTGAACTGTGCTAGAGACGATAGAGACAAGAGCTCAGGACTCGCTTCACACGCCGCAGCCACAGCAAGCGGGAGGTTTACCCACCCCCAACGCGATCGGGACCTGAATTCATCCGAGCAGCGTCGTTGCACCTTGTGTAGTCCGGTCCAGCCGCCTTCCCAAAGCGAAAAACTGAACGGGGAAAAACTTGCAAAACCCCCCTGGCCTCGAGAGCCTGGGAAAGAAGCTACTGTTGATGCTGAGTGCAGAACAAAGAACGAGGACTGTTCGACGGACAGAGTCAGGAAGTTGCAAAAGGCACCATCTAGAGGGTGGGATAGCTCGGATACCTAGCCCCCCCCGTGCATAAGATGGATAAAAAACTCGGGTTTTGGCGGTATCCATCTTAATCAAGGGGGGTATCCATCTTAAACACGGGGACACTGTAGACTACAGTGTAGTCACTTTGCACAGGGGTACCTCACCCCCGTGTTTAAGATGGATTGGCATTCTTGCCCGTTATCCATCTTAATCAAGGGGGTTTGGCTATCCATCTTATGCACGGGGGGGGGGCTAGGTAATCGCAAAAAACGCGTTCTAGAGGGTGGGATAGCTCAGGAAATCGCAAAAAAACGCGTTCTAGAGGGTGGGATAGCTCAGGAAGTTGCAAAAAGCGCGTTGTAGAGGGTGGGATAGCTCAGGAAATTGCAAGAATCGTCATCTGGAGGGTGGGAAGCGGGTGCCACACCCGCTTTTCGGGTGGGGATTAACACACGTTTCGGTTGGAGCGCGCCCAGTGCGACTCTGGCACACCCTCTTTAACTCCAGCTTCTGAGGCAGGACCTCACCCATGAAGGAGAAGCTTTGGGGCGCAGGAATTCTGGCGAAGTACGGTGTTGTGTGCAGGGTGGAGGTATGCGACCCTGTGCCCTCCAGAAACCCGTATTCTGAGGCCGAATGGGGGCAGCAATCCTTCCTGGAAGCCTTCTGAGAATAGAACAACGTTTCTCTGTGTTACGAGGTCCCTGTCGGTTACAGATGCTACGCACCCCACAGGCACAGCATCGCACTTTGTCAGCATCTTTTTTCCCGCGGACCCTTTTTTCAGCATTGTCTTAGTCTCGTATTCAATCGTACAACGACTTCATCATCGGCAGCCGAGTGAGTAATGTGCGTGCTAACCCATATGGGTCGATGCCAACCCCCCCCCCCCCCCCCCCCTTTGCCCTTGATCATGCGTCTCAAACCCCCTTATTATCACACCGGACAGACAGTGTCTGGTGTGGTGAACAGGCAGGAGTCTTGGGGGCTGGCAATGAGGAATCTGCACGTAAAAACAGGAGTCTCCGAGGCTAATTTGGTGCGCGCATGGTTACCCGGAGCGGAATACACATTTCTTTCTCCAGGTGCTGACCCTTGCCGCCCATTCCCAGACCACAGTGGAAAGTCTGAAAAAAATGCCTGTATTGGCCCTATTTTGGATCATGCGGGAGAGGGGGGTGGGGGTACCATACCCCCCATCTGTGTGGGTTTGTGAGCTCCTATGCATGGCACGGGGCCCATCTGGTAGGAAATAACACTCAGAAGTTGTTTTTGGGGTGATCCTGGGCCCAGAAATACCCGGGTTTGACTTAGAATTTTTTTGAGCTGAATAAGTGCAAAGGGGGGGGGGGGGGGGGCAGCGCTCTTGTTAAGGATCAGCCACTTTGGCCGGATGGCCGGATAAACCAGACCCCCCCCCCCCCCCCCCCCTCTACAGTGCAGTTGCCTTGGAGGCTGGGTGGTCAAATTCTCTAAGGTGAAATGGTCAAAATTCCCTGCCAAAAGTGGGCCCACAAAAACTTTCCAAAGTGTGGTATTTGGGGTATTTGGGGCAAAAAAAAAATTTTTTTTTTCTGACCGCCCACCGTGGTGACCACCTTAGAGTGTGACAGGTAGCGTCTCCCCCCTCCACAGTGAAAATAGCCTGAGGGGGGGGGGGGTCAGCCGGCTGATGGATGGATGGATGGTTCTTAACAAGATGCCTGGGGGGGGGGGGGTTTGGCATCGACCCATATGGCTCCTGTACGAAGGACTCCTCTACGGTCCAAAATCCATGGTAAAGAAGTTGCCGGCAACGAAAAGGGAAAACTGGGAAAATAAAAGAAGAAAAACAATACTCTGCATTCCCTCGAAAGGGGACTTGACGCGGACATCAAACATACATATGAGAGGCAGGATTCTGCCCGAACACCGATATTTCCCCCCTTTACTCACCGCACGTCACACCCACCGCTGGCTGTGACGTGCGACGAACAGCCGCCTGACAAACCAGACTCACACCGCTGTCCTGTCTGCAGACACTCAGGTTCCGCGCTGATGATGCTCCGCCTATATGTGTCCGTGGCTTAAAGGACCGAAGCAAGGCGGACCAGTGCGCCAGCGCGGGTGTTGAGCAGGGCTTACGCTCCACGTGTGGAACGTGTGGATTTCCTTTGGTGCGTTAATTCTTTTTGCATAAACGCTCGACGATGCTGTCTGCCAAAGAACCGAAGGGATCTAGCTACCGAACCATGTGTTCAACGGACGTGAGGTCATGCGGGTCTACTACACGACAACTCACACAAACACAACAGGTCAAAGTCCTGAGTGAGAAAAGAACGGGTCAAATGCCCACAAAAATCTTTTCCAAAGAAACACTGCCGACGCTAGTGGACCTGCTAATCAATGACAGCCCGTTTAGCCAGCAGTCCCCACTCATCCAGCTGACTGATTCTTCCTACTTCATCTTTAACCAAACGTCAACCCCGCTATCGCCGAGTCTGACAGCAAGCTACAACCGCACACCAGCAGCTGCGATCCCCTTCCCACCCCAACGAAAGACATACTTAACATTCTTTTAAATGCCATAAGACGACACTCCCAACTCATACATTGGCTACTAACAGCACCCTCCATGAACGAGAGGCTTTCAACCGACGACTCAGCCCTGACGCACGTACGTCACCGTCCTAAAAATTTTTTTTTTACTACCGAGAGCGACGACGCCGCACTTCGAAAAGCGCAACGTTCGCTGCTACCAGCAAACCTCTCTGAGCTATTCTACACTCTACTCTACTTAGAGCCATGGTGCGAACAATGGACCGATACGGTTTACAGGGCAACTCCTGCTCAACTTGTAAGACGTGGGGAGCCCAAGAACACTCACCTAACCTGGCGAGAACTTGGTGTCGGTCACAAATTGTTTCGAACCTGACTCGCCAAAGCGACCAAGTAAGGTGTACACGAAAGAAGCCATGCATGCCCCCCCAAACCCACCCGTAATAGCTTTAAAAGAACCCATTCGACGTAAGTCACCCGGAGACTCTAAAATCCCGGATTCTCAAGCGAACTATAACTCTAAAAAACGTCGGTATTTTGATTTTTTGACCATCTTCTTCTGGAGGAAAACTTTGCACAACCCGTTGGAACCCCATCTCAACCCTGCGGAAATGCCTCGAATCAAGGGGGGTTTTTTTTTTTAGCCACATGCAATGTGTGAGGAAACAGGGTAGTGCGGTCAACGAAAACTCTAGGTTCCCTTTCTACTTTCTCCTACTCTCGCGGTGTACGGTTTGCCCGGTTTGGTGCGCAAAAAGTGGAAAGATCTTAGTGTGGTACTCATTTGCATGCAAATGACTCCCCACTACCGCAACAAGAAGATGTCGGACGCTAGCGTCTGTCAAGAGCATGCGCGATTCAGCCGTGTTTTAAAGGTGAGATGAGAGGCACCGGCTCACTCTGTCAAAGGACCATACCACTAACGCAACAAAAAGACGCAAAAAGTGGAAAAATCTTGATTTGAAGCGTTTCCGCAGGGTTGTGACGGGTTCCAACGATTTTTGGACAAAGTTTTCTCACAGTCAGGTATGGTCAAAAATGTCAAGAAGTACACGGCTTCTGACCCCGCTGCCGGTTGCGTTCCTGCTTTCCTCTCCCCCCATACCTTTTTCACCCCCCCCGCCAGTGCTCCCGCTGACGAAGAAGTGCGAGGAATTCTCGTATCCTCAAAAAAAAAGAGGCTCGAAAAAAGAGGGTGAGGAATTCCTCATGAGGAATTCCTCACCTTTTACCTGTTGGTGGTATCGTGTAGCCAAAGCACTGCATCACAGTTTACTCGTGGGCTGGCGGGCAGAAGTCTGGGGCTGCCACGGGGGCTGGAGCCGAGAAAGAGAGTCGAGGATCAGAAGCAGCCCCGGATTTCTTGACAGATTCTCTCCGAACAAGTGCCTTGATCCATGTGATCTCTGGTCTGCGTCTACTCGTGCCAATGATGTACCGGCACGCAGTATCGAGTGGTGGTTGAATTCGAATGGGCTGTTGCCTCCAGGAATGTGCAGTGTTTATTGTGACAAACAGACTGAGAAGTGCAAACTTTCTCCACCTGTACCGTACCGTTCGGTAACACAAAACAAGCCCAAAACAGGTTTTTGAATTCCTCACCAAAAGTGAGGTTAGCGGGAGCACTGCCCCCCGCCCCAAAAAAAAAAGAAAATATATGTTTCGTTGTTTATGTATCCGATTTTGTCCAATTTGCTGCTTTTTTCTCCTTCTTCGTTTCCCTCATTTACTTTTAATCCGCCGTGCGCACCACCGCGGCGGGGCAAGGCAAGCAACACGGTCCTCAGCTCCACCCACCCTGCTTGAGCGATGTTCCATGCAACAAGTGTGTGGTCCTTTTTAAGATGGATTGTGTCTGGCGCTCTTTCTCCCTTAGGATTGCCGCCCGAGGGAACCGGCTGTGGGCCGAAACTCGGCGCCGGTCTCTCCGGATCACCAGGAGAGAACTTCGCGGCGGATCACACAGCACCCGCCCTGCACGAGGCACGCGCCCAAGACCCGTGCATGGCTACCGTTGCACCCTCCATGTTTGCACCTTCCTCGGATGCTACGGTCGGGAAGGGGCTTCAATGTCGTTGGGAAAACACGTCCCCTTCCCCGCGTTCTGCGTGTGGGGTTGCCACCGGGCAACTGCCGCAGCAGCCGCAGATACGTCCTTCGCCCTTGGGAGGTGTCGCTGCTCACCTACCAGTGTTCCTGGTTGTTGCCCTTGTTCCATGCACAAGGGTGCGGGCCCCTTAAGAATGGTATCGTGAATGGGTTCATTAGTGAAGGGTTTGGTATCTCAGGATTGCCATCCACCTCCTAAGTATCAGAGATGACGAGCGGATGCTAGGTGGTATCCACCGCTGCACCATACTCGTGGGGTATTTGTGAGCGGTCAAATTAGTGAAGTTTTCAGCTACCGAGCCGTAGATAAAGTGTGTCCATTATGTCTGCATCCCTTTCATTACCGATCAGCCTCACGGTCAACCGGAGACACCCAAAAACACCAAACCTCTAAACCACAATAAACTCTAAAACGGGCGTTATAAGTGCGCTCGTCATACTAGGGCGGCATGTCCTGAATCCTTCACGGCCCCTTGGGTGTGTAGTACTGAAAGAAAACGACACGAAACTGGCAACGGAGTGACTGGGAATGCTACCCCGACGTCAAACTAGTGAAGTTTTTGGCCGATTTTGGGGGGGCAAGTGGACATTCGACCGTTCAATAATATGCACCCATATCCGGTATGGGGTTTTCCGCAAACTCGCGAAAAGGAAAAGAAAGAGGTGGGAGGGGGCGGGGAGGAGTTTCAGGCAGAAACATTGTTTTTGAACATGGTGTGCAGCGACTAGTAGTACCATCAACAGAAGGTCCAAGCTACAGAGCTGCCGAGGGCACGAAAGCCTCGTCAACATGCTGGAGTCCCGCCTCAGAAGCTGGAGCTAAAAAAAGCTGGCGTTGAAAAAGAGCGGGTGACACACCCGTTTTCGGCTTTGCTCCGATTCCCACCGCGTACTAAAGCAAAGTCGTTTTTGAACTTGGTGAGCATTTCCACGCGAATTGATTCCAGCGCCCCCGCTTTTCGGGTGTGGCTCAAGCGGTCGCTCTTAACCTCCAGCTTCTCAGGCTAGACTCCACCGTGCATCCAAGCTTCCTTCTTCATACAGTACGTACACACAGTGCGCACACACCGCCGGTGGAAAACGAAAATAGAGAAGGCCAACCCCCTCACGGTTTCATCCCCAACGGAGGCAGCCCTGCGCTCCTGTCTTCCTTTCCCTCAGTCTCTATTTGTCTTTCTTTTTCTCCCAAAGAAGACCCGAAGCAAGCTTCGCACCTACTGCCTAAGCAGTAAACGAAAACCCTCCCCCCCCCCCCCTTACAAATCGGTCAGTGCTGCCTAGCGAGTCGCAGTCACTATCAGGGCGAGTGCCCTGAGTTTTTTAACTGATTGCTCAGACACGGTTGTAGGGGCCTTCTCCCCGTGACGGATTCGCCTGTGCTCGAATAGCACGGGTGGTCCTGGCTGTGACGAGCTACGAACAGCCGCCTGACAAACCAGACTCACACCGCAGTCCTGTCTGCAGACACTCAGGTTCCACGCTGATGATGGTCCGCCTTATGTGTCCGTGGCTTAAAGGACCGAAACACGGCGCAGACGGGACGAGTGCGGTGTTGAGCACATACCCATTCCAAGCACGTTCTTGCAAACCCCCCCTTACAAATCGGGCGGACAACCACGCGTTCTTTTTTTTACATAAGCGCCAGCTTGGAAGGAAATGCTCGACGATGCTGCCCGACAAAGAACCGAAGGGATTCCCAAGTGCTGTAACTACCGAACCACGATGTTGAACGGACGTGAGGTCATGCGGGTCTACCCCCACACGATCAAATCACACAAACACAACAGGTCAAAGCCCTGCGTGAGAAAATAACACACGATGGTGTAGGCGAAGAACAAAAATCAGGTTGGGTTTGTATTGTATTTGCCCCTCTACCTCTTACATTTCCTCCCTTCCATTCGGAGTCGAAGCAGCTACGTCGAGTATTTTCAGTGATTGCTCACACTCTGCTGCAGGGGTCCCTCTTCACGAAGGGGCCCCATCTTCGCTCTACATTACGGTAGTTCTGGCTGTGATAGTGACACACACCACACATACGCACACGTGGACGCACTATCGCTAACAGGGGTGCACGTTAAAATAGGTCGTAACGCACATGCGTGCACGATCAAGGAATGCGGCGGTGAAATGCGAGAAGCACGACGCTTGTTTGCGCGGGTTGACGGACAATTTGACCTGTACACGTTCAGGTAAGAGCGCTGCCAACGTTTCTTCTTAGCTGCAAGAGGTATGCTCTCTAAGGAGGTAGTTGCCTCCTTTACGAAGGTACGGCCACGCTTGTGTGTGTGTGTGTGTGTGTGTGTGTGTGTGTGTGTGTGTGTGTGTGTGTGTGTGTGTGTGTGTGTGTGTGTGTGTGTGTGTGTGTGTGTGTGTGTGTGTGTGTGTGTGTGTGTGTGTGTGTGTGTGTGTGTGTGTGTGTTTGTTAAACAATGCATTGTTGGTACTAAGAATTAGTAGTTGGCAGCGTACACGAACTTACCAAAGCAGGTGCAGTTCCGCTAGTGCGCACAAACAACGCCTTACTAAAAGTTTCGGGCAGTAGTGAACCGACCGGATACTCCCCGGAGAAATGGTCCGGACCACTCCAACTCGCCTCTTTCTCACGATCTCTTCTTTGATCAGTAGTACTATTGTCCTGAAGGAACTGAGAACGAATCACAAACCGAACTAATGCTGCGGCACTGCTGCCACAGGAAAGCAAACCCTTTCGAGAGTTTTACACCCTGTGCACGCGAAGAAGAGGAACCCTTTCTTCAAGCGCTGACCCCTTGTCATTGTTCAGTTGCTGCTGATCTCTTTACTCGTTGCGAGACCTACCCCGGAAGTGTTCTTGTCCTTTCATTTGACCAATCATGAAATGTTCGAGGAAGTGAGAGCTTGTCCTTTTTTTTTTTTTTAACCAATCACAAAATGATCGAGGAAGTGAGAGCTCGTCCGTTTTTGTGTCTGACACATGCAATTTGTCAAGCACAAAAACCGATCCCTCACTCCCGTTAGATGAACAAAACAGGTTTGAAGGAAGCGCGCACAAACAAAAAGGGACATAAGTGAAAATGCCTGCCGTTCATCGCGACGACATCGATCTTTCTACTGTGAAGTGGAAGGACGTGCGTGCGCACAAACAAAGAAAGCGCCAGTGGTGTGGTCGGTGGGCCAGTTCCCCGTAGTTCCCCCGTAGTTCAACATGGAGGGGGGGTGTCTTTTTTTTTTTCGTTTCTTGTTTTTTTCGCTGAGTGCTTCAGGGATGCAGCCTTGGGTCCGGGAGAGCATTTCTAAGCTACTTTGCACTTTTTCGTCACAAAATACGGATACTTCGAGCGTACCAAGATCAAAGACCCCAGGAGACAAGCCACCTGGCCCAGGCCAAAATCGGTGAATTTCGGGGGGTAATTTCTTTGTGGCGACCACTTTCTGCAGTCGGCCCTGGGCGGAAGAGCTACAAAGGTGCAGTATTACGGCCCAACTTGCGCAGAGCGGCCATGTGCAATGCGTACCCCGAAGAGGAAGGAATAGGATGAGAAGGAAGGACAGACTGGGAGTCACGGTTTGACAGGTAGTGACAGGATCAGCTGCGGTATGGAGAGCAGGAAATGTTCTATCGGAAGCCCCGCGCCGGCCGGGTTTCGAAGCGATCACGGGACCGGAGACAGAGGCCCCGCGCCGGCCGGGTTTCGAAGCGATCGCGGGACCGGAGACCTTCGCGGCGGTCGGAGGAGAGAGATGGTTCCGGGCGCTGCAGTATTGGTTGGATGGGATGTGCTGGTCGGTGGCGGGTGACGTCTCAAAACCCGCAGACGTCTCGAAACCTCGCCGTCGACTTTGAAGTGTGGACCAAACTGGATCTTCCGGGCAGTGTCGTAGCGACGACGGATGGGACACCGTTGAGCATGCGTGCGAGGTACTCTCAAAACTTTTAAAAACCGTCGGGGATGCGCTGGAGCGAACGGTGACGGACCGCTTCTGCCAGGCAGGAAGCTGGAGAAGATGGGGTCGCTGAGAACGGTGGGAGCCCCGCCGTGCCTCACGGGGTACGAGATGAGGCCGATCTTCCGTGGTGGTACGGAGACGATGGAAGTGCTCGAGACACAGCTGACGACGGCACGAGTTCAGCGGCGAGGCGTGAGGGATGGATCTTTTCCTGACGTACGGAGGTGGAAGGGCGGAGCGTGCGGCGAGATGGGCGATGTTCAACGCTACGGAACACGAAAGTGGAGTGAGCGGGTGTGCCACGAGCACTAGAAGTGCGGCGTGTGAAAGCGCCGGTGCAGCAACCGATGAACCTGGACGAGCAATCGAAGAAGAAGCGAGGCACCAAACGCGCCTGAGCGCGACGATCAAGTCGAGCTAAAGAGGCGAAAGCATGGTCACGTACGAAGAGATAACCGCGACACCGCAAATCGCCACAGATGATTTGTATTCTAACCCAAACTATCAGAGGCGGTCGCGGTCGAGACGGCAACCCGAGCGAGGAGTAAGGTTGATAACCAGAATGACTGTCATAATGGCCATGCTGAAGGCAAGGTTGCGTTGCAGGAGGAGAAACTGGTGCTTGGCCGAGGATAAGATGGCTATGGCGGCACGGGCAGAACAGAGCGCACGCCTTCGCAGTCCCAGGACCTCCGCCCACTTGCATACAGCCGTCGATTGGCCTTTCCCAAGAGGACGAGTTGGAATGCAGGTACCATCTCCGGAGAGCTTCCGGTTTCTCCCAGAGTAGAGGAGCTGATGCAAACGCCACCTGATTGCGGATCACCTTCTTGCCCAAACCCAAGAGGGATAGGAGTGTCGGAATGGCGCGCAAGGAGAGGCTCTGGCTTGTTTGCTTCTTTCGCTGGCGAGAGGAAGACTTCGGACACGGCAAAGCCTTGGGCTTTTCGGGCTCTGCATCCTTCTGTTCCAGAGATCTTGCCCACAACAAAATTAGCCTTGAATGGCATGCTTCGGGTGAGGGCATGCAGTTTATCAAGAAGTAACTTCTTATCAGCTCCCTTCCATGCAGACACAAGTTGGACTCAAGCACATCCTTTCGTCTATCACCGGACTCTTGATTGTGTGCTGCCAAATTTATCTGTGGGCTGTCCAAGATATCCTGCAGATCTCCATCGGTCAGGCCTCTGCCATCCGTCACGATAACGCGTTATTTTCAAGGACCAGTACAAGCACGCAATGGTAGCAACTGAAGCTTTTCCTTCAGTCCTCTTGGGGAACGTTGAAGGGAGCCCGGTAGCGAGCTTTACTTAGCTTCCTGTAAGCGTGAGCCATCCGACTTCTGCGAGTCCTACGATAGCGTTCGAGTCTACATTCCAACGAATCCTCCATGCCACGGCGACACGAAGCACCACCCCCCCCCACCCCGAAGGCTCCATTTTTCAAAAGGCTTGGCCCTTCTGTGGAAAGCCCAAGCAAGAGGAACCGTCTTGCTCACTCCAAAGCTCCCGGTTTGGCGCCGGTGTGTGGCGCTTGAAAAAAATCACTACAAAAAAAAAAAGACACCCCAAGGTCAGTTCCCCGTAGTTCCCCCGTAGTTCCCCCTGGCTATACCGACCACACCAGCCAGATCCGTTTCTTTTTTGGGAATAACACGCAGTCTTCTATATTTCCGAGGTTTTATTATCCCGCAATCGAACCAGGTTGTACCTAAGCATCCTGCGGTAGCTCCCGGCTCAGCCGACTTCCGCGGCCTTCTTAAGAGGTCCGTCGCTGCTAGCGGGCCCAGAGAAGGGAAATAACATTCTTGACCAATCATGAAATGTTCGCGGAGGTGAGAAGCTCGTCACCGCACGCCTGTGGCGCTTTCACTCGCGGCTTGGGAAACTAGATTCATCTAGCTGGGAACGTGTCAGTTAGTTTTGGGTTAGAGTGCAAAGAATCTGTGGCGTTAATCTGCATTATTATACATGTCAGTTAGTTGAGGTTAGAATCCAGAATATCTGTAGCGATGGCCTGCATTATTATTTCAGTTAGACTTTGCCGGACAATGTCCGGCGTGGTTTTTTGGTACTGACAATCTTTGCGGGTTGCCCTTCAAAATGTGTTGTGCAGGCTAAAAAGATGTAGGAAGCGTGTTTTGGCGGCTGGTCACAATTCCTTACCTGAAAATGACACAGGGTACATACATGGGGAAACCGATCATCCCGGCACGCACAAACAAAACGAAGCGCCTGTCTTTTTACCAAAAATGAATGGAGGAAATGAGAAGCTCGTCCCCGCAAACCGTGGCGTTTGCACTTGCGTCCTGAATCCAGCTTGACGTAAAAACGATCAGGCACTGCGTTCAACACGAAATCAGCATCATTAGTTTTGTATTAGCCGCGGTTGTGCGAGTGACGAGCTCTTATTTCTTTTTACATAAGCGCCAGCTTGGAAGGAAATGCTCGACGAAGATGCCAGGCAAAACCCCCAAGTGCTGTAACTACCGAACCACGTGTTGAACGGACGTGAGGTCATGCGGGTCTACCCCTACACGACAAGACACTGAGTGAGAAAACAAACACGGTGGTGTAAGCGAAGAACGAACTACTGTCGCAAAGTAGTGTTCAACTGTTGTGCTGAAGGGAACACTTCCGGGACACGTCTGCACATGAGTTCTGAATCACAAACGAACTAGTGCTACTTTTACACCCCTGTGCGCGCGAAGAACCGGAATCCCTGTCTCCAAAGCGTTGAATCACTATCATCGATCCGTTGCTGCTGATCGGCTTGCTGTTACTCATTGCGAGACCTACCCCGGAAGTGTTGTTGTTCTCTTTGATACTCCCCCCCCCGGAAAGAACAGAAAATAAGACTCTGCATTCCGCGAAGAAGACTTGATGCTAGCATCAAACATGAGAGGCAAGTAGCGCCTGAACACGAAACTAAGATTTTTCCCCCACAATCTCTTGAACGCGCTTGTTCTTTTTTGTATAAGCACCTGCTTTGTAGGAAATACTTGAGGCTGCCAGCTGCAAAAGATCAAAGGAGGTAAATGTGCTGTAGCCCACACGGAACACAGGTGAATCTGGGTTCAGTGGCGGGCGTAAGCGTTCAACAAAAAATACCCATTTTGTAGTTGTATTGTTTCTCCCCATCTAGCCTCCTTCGAAGTAAGCACAAGGCAGCCCCTCGGGTATTCTTCCGACTTTCGTCTTTCCCCCTTTGCTTGCTGTCGAATTATCTCTTCTTCGTGTGCTTTTTTTAACCTGTCGAGATCAAGTATTCATTTTTCTAGTGCCCGTTTTCTTCCGTTGCAACACGAATCGCAGCAAATAAATTGTAAAAAACAACAGCTTGGACTTGGAACGCAAGAGCTGGAAGGTGGAGGAACGAAAAGCGGCCTAAGGGCTTGGGAGAGGATACATCCACGGACTTGGGTAGTATCTTGGAAGACAAGGACTTGCAAGCAATTAAGAGCTAGGAAGGCAAGGGCTTGTAAGGGACCAATGGTGTCTTGTAAGGCAAGGGCTCGAAAGCAACTTAAGGGCTTGCAAGCAACTTGAGGGCTAGGTAGGCATGCAAGGAAGTTAAGTGCTAAGAAGGCAAGGACTTGCAAGCAACTTAGGGCTAAGAAGGCAAAGGCTTGCACGGACTAAGAAGGCAAGGGCTTGCAAACAACTTAGGGCTAAGAAGGCAAGGGCTTGCACGCCAACGTAAGGACTAAGAAGGCAAGGGCTTGCACGCTAACGTAAGGGCTACGAAGGCAAGGGCTTGCACGCCAACGTAAGGACTAGAAGGCAAGGGCTTGCACGCTAAGGCAAGGGCTTGCACGCCAACGTAAGGGCTAAGAAGGCAAGGGCTTGCACGCCAACGTAAGGACTAAGAAGGCAAGGGCTTGCACGCCAACGTAAGGGCTAAGGGCTTGCAAGCAACTTAGGGCTAAGAAGGCAAGGGCTTGCACGCCAACGTAAGGACTAAGAAGGCAAGGGCTTGCAAGCAACTTAAGAGTCTGTGGAAGCAAGAAATAGCTGCTTTTGAAACACGGGCCGGAAATGGGCACGTTCGCGGGAAACGGTCAGATAAATGAACCAATCACGCAGGTGGGTAGAGAAAGGGAGGGTGCCGGGGGGGAGGGGCAATTGGTGGCTGAGTGCGGCACCGCGTGGGGGGGAGACGAGGGCAGCGCCGGTCCGATCTGCTCCCCTCCGCCCGCCTGCGGGCAGACATACGGGTGCGCCATGTCGGATGATGCACCCCGAAAGCTGGTTTTGAAGAACAAGCTGTGCCCTTCAAGCGAGGTATGCCCAAACTGCGTGGAAGAAATGGTTTCGGTCACAAACAGTCCCGGACATGGCTAGCCATAACCCATAACGAAAGCGTGCACTAAATATACAACCCGTAACCATATAGCCCTTTCTTGCTCTAAGAGAACCCATTCATGAACGGTCACACGGAAACCCTAAACCCCCGAAATTTCAAGCGAACTTTAACTCTAAAATGCTTCCGCACCCAGTCATGGTGTGATCCATATTATTATAGTGCTCTACCGCCGACTTGAAGGTACGCCCCTCATTTTCGCTACGAGGGTCAAAAAATATATTTCACTACCCCCCCTTTCTCTTTTAGACAACCTTCTATTCTCTTTTCCACTTTACTTTGATCATGGGTGCCGCGGCAAGTTTTGGCAGCCGCTGCTTAACAAAATTTGACGTGGACAGTGCATGCTAATCCATGTGGTTCATGTACTTAAAAGAACTCAATGCCTAACAAGATTTGACGTGGGCGGCTTCAGGTTTACATCAGGGAACGAACCCCGCCCCGCTTTGGCTGTCGATCGTAGACAAAACACGGATCCTTAAAACTCGACAGTCTACAGAGAAAAATGAGAAAAAAAAAAGGAAAAGGCCGCTCCTGGTCCAGGAACGTGACGGTCAACCACAGCTTGCAAAGCTTGAGTCGGAGGCAGCACAGTGCCACAACCCGTCCGCTCTGCCCTGCGGCTGACCGTCTCGACGAGCTTGTGTTCAGCGCGAGCGCCAAGCCTTGATGCTTTAGTTTGGGAAATCGGTAGCCACTTGACCCGTAGGCCCGTGGCTCTGCAGTACCGCCGAACACGTGAAGCTTGGCTCCCGTGTAGTAGGCTTTCCCTGGTAAAGGGGGGGGGGCGAATAATTGTACCTGACAACTATTTGATTTGGGCAAATAAAAAAAAAATCTTTTTGGCCCAACTTCGTCGGCGAATAATTGGGGGGGTCAAATAAGAGAAAAAATATTCGGTGCAACTGAAGGAAACAGCATCCCCAGGCAGTGCTGCAAGCGAGGGCACCACGGAGCACGGCCAGCGGTGAAGCGAGGGCCTGACGGCCAACGGGGTGCCGGAGCCGAAGCCGCGGCCACAGGGCCCGCAACCAACGGATCGGGCGCGTGTCGGAGCAAGCGGGTCGACCGCGGGACCACCGACGAACGGTGAACGTGCGTTAGGGACGGACGGCGCCTGCCCGCGAAAGCGCGGACGACGACGAGCAAGCCGGTGGAAGCGCCGGAGAAGCCGAGGCCGCAGCAGGCCGAAGGCAAGGAACATCGGGGAATCGAGATCCCGGCCGCGGGGACAACCCGCGAGGGTGAAAAGGAAGCGCTGGATCATCTGGTGATTCCTTGAGATCGTCAAACTGCACAGCGGACGTGAAGCGCACCGAGACAAACAGTACGCGGGGCAAGAAGCGACCGAAGCATGGCACAACGCGTGCAAAGAGGTAGCGGCTTGTGCAGTCTCACAGATTGTTGCTGCAACTACGTTCCGTTTCAACTTGTCCCTCAACTGCAGATGCCGTACTGCTAGTGACAGTCCGAACCGGAAATAACCCGGACGGAAAAAGTCTGGAACGCTGGAGCACGGGAGCTATTGCTACGTGCTGCTCCATGCTTATTCCGGATTAAAATGTTTCCGGCCCGAACTTACAGCAGTCCAGATACTTCTGTTTAGGGTAATTAGAAAGGGCGCGGGGCGACGCCACTGACTTAGACACACGGGCAAGACGGCGGAAGCTGGCCGTCCGCTAGTTCTTCTCGTAGCTAGCCATCGTGATATCCTTCACCATATCTTACGCGGCAAGCACTTCGGACCCAAGCGGTACTGCGCAGATTGTAATCGTATTGACAAAGAAACATCAGGATCGTTTGATGTTTCTTTATGGCCGGGTGCGGTCCGTGCTGTGTTTTCAGAGTGTAAGTTCACATTTTATGTCTTCAGATCGTGGCTATTCGCGTCGCTCATTCACCCGCCTCGTCTGGTATCTCATACACTCCGCCGAACGTGCGATCGAGGAACTTCGTCCAGTGCCATCTCTTTGGCTGTCAAGACGGCACTCCCGCCATTCCGGGACCATACCCCCATGCGCCGCCCTTGACGATGGCCTGGCTGATGAACCGGCATAAGGCCTAGCACAAAGCCAATCCAAGGGCGCGGAGGGTGATCGAGTTGTGGATGTCGCGCAGTATCGCGTATTGCGAAATGACGCAGATCTGCTGGAAACATGGGAGGGCAGTTCTTGGGTGCTACCTGACTGTTGTCCGTCACACGGTTGTCTCTGTCTGGCAAATAATTGGGGGGGTCAAATAAAAAAAAACTTTTTGGCATACAGGTGTCTGTCGAATAAGTACAACTATTCGCCCCCCCCCCTTTACCTGCGACAGTCTACAAAAAAAATCTTTGGCCAGTTATTAGAGCAGGAGACCTCTCAAAGCCGAAAATCCAGAATCCTACTACTTCCAGAGTTTGGCCAACACTGCATGGAAAGAAATCCAACAAACCCCAGCCCGCCTTGACTATCGATCGTAGACTCAAAGCCGAAAATCCAGAATCCTACTACTTCCAGAGTTTGGCCAACACTGCATGGAAAGAAATCCAACAAACCCCGGCCCGCCTTGACTGTCGATCGTAGACTCAAAGCCGAAAACCAAGTCCTCCTGTAGTACTGCAAACCCCGCGGATATCGGAAAAAGAAAAGGCGTCATTGAGCACGTGTTTATTTGTGTGTGCGAAGGACCTGCTTTGTATCTTTGCATGGCAGGTTCCAACGCTGCCAACTTTCTTTTTTGTACTGACATGTCCAGCGTGATCTCGCAGGCTGCGCGGCGCATGCGCAAGGTTAATGCGCTGAAGTACATCGACCAACTCATTGGTGCGGCACCGACCTGCCACGTCCGACCACTGCACCCTCTGCCGACACTCGCTAGCCGTCGACGCTCATGACGGTAGCCCCATCCTGAAGTGCAAATACTGCCGGCGCGTCACTGCTGCTGTGTGCGCTCGGATTGGCGCCGCTCAAGGCCACCTTATGTCACTCGTTTGTTTGTAAAGATTGCTCCGTTCTTCTCCCTGACTTGTTCCCGGATTAGGATGACACACACTACTACTACCGAGATCTCGGCCGCGGAAACAACCTGCGAGGGAGAAAAGGAAGTGCGCCGAATCATCTCTGATTCCTCGTCATCAAACAGCACATCGGACGTGAAGCGCACACCGGAGACAAACAGTACGCGGGGCAAGAAGCGACCGAAGCATGACACGACGCGTGCAAAAAGGTAGTGTGTAGCGGCTTGTGACACAGATTGTTGCTGCATAACAAGTTCAAACTACTACTACTACTACTACTACTACTACTACTACTACTACTACTACTACTACTACTACTACTACTACTACTACTACTACTACTACTACTACTACTACTACTACTACTACTACTACTACTACTACTACTACTACTACTACTACTACTACTACTACTGTGGTTTACCGTGGGAATTGGAGCAAAGCGCATGGCAGGATGAGCACCCACCCAAACCAACACCAGAAGAGTTTTGGGAGGAGGCGGGGTTTCAAGTAGACAGTCACTCTGGCAAAACTAAAAGACCCAGCAGGATTAAAGAATGTCAGTCACACCTTCCTCTTTCTTTTTCCCACCCTCCATCCCCCGCGTGACGTCGTCCCAGCGGCGATCATAGCTTGCCTCATGGTCGGTGTTCTTCCCCTTCGTTTGTTCTTTATGTGAGTTCCATCCTGACTGGTTTTTCACCGTTCTCTTTCGATTGGAGTGGCCAGGGCGAAACGGGACGATCCCGTCAAGTGGGAGAGACCCACTACGAAACAGATCCGAGCAAGCGGAAAAAAGAGCCCAGGCCGAGAGAGAGAGTGTGTGTGCGGCCAGAGAAACGCCAGACAACGACTGCAGATCCCGCCTCAGAACGAGTGCGATGATGCCAGAAGAAGCCAGCAACAATTCCTACTACTACTACTACTACTACTACTACTACTACTACTACTACTACTACTACTACTACTACTACTACTACTACTACTACTACTACTACTACTACTACTACTACTACTACTACTACTACTACTACTACTACTACTACTACTACTACTACTACTACTACTACTACTACTACTACTACTACTACTACTACTACTACTACTACTACTACTACTACTACTACTACTACTACTACTACTACTACTACTACTACTACTACTACTACTACTACTACTACTACTACTACTACTACTACTACTACTACTACTACTACTACTACTACTACTACTACTACTACTACTACTACTACTACTACTACTACTACTACTACTACTACTACTACTACTACTACTACTACTACTACTACTACTACTACTACTACTACTACTACTACTACTACTACTACTACTACTACTACTACTACTACTACTACTACTACTACTACTACTACTACTACTACTACTACTACTGACATGTCCAGCGGTATGTTGTTCCAGAGAAGAAGAAGAAGAAAAGGCCGCTCCTGGTCCAGGAACGTGACGGTCAACCACAGCTTGCAAAGCTTGAGTCGGAGGCAGCACAGTGCCACAACCCCGTCCGCTCTGCCCTGCGGCTGACCGTCTCGACGAGCTTGCGTTCAGCGCGAGCGCCAAGCCCCAAGGTGCGCCAAGCCTTGATGCTTTAGTCTGGGAAATCGGTAGCCACTTGACCCGTAGGCCCGTGGCTATGCAGTACCGCCGAACACGTGAAGCTTGGCTCCCGTGTAGCAGGCTTTCCCTGGTGCACGGGAGCCTATGTTGTTCCAAAAAAAAAAAATATATTCTTGAATTCTAAAAGAAGCAACAACTAAAACTAACACTCTCAAACCGCTCAACCAATGCGACAGGACGCGCCCTAGAGATCCGACTGGGCCGGATCGTCGACAAGAACACCTGCGACCGCATCAAGCCGAACTGGGCGAAGTCAAGCTTCATCGTAAAAGACTCGAGCGTGCGGTTCGACGCCCGCGTCAACGAGCAGGGAAAAAGTCCTCACACACACCCAAGAAAATAACCGCAACCCGCCTTGGCTGTCGATCGTCGACACCCAAACACGGTTCCTTAAAACTGCACAGTCTGAAAAATCGCTGGCCAGTTATTAGAGCCGGGCCCCTTAAACTTAAAACCCCGGAATTTCAAGCGAACTTTAACTCTACTAAAAAAAGCAATAACGAAAACCTCAATGAATACGACAGGACGCGCCCGCGAAGAAGGCGAAGGGAGAGATCGACGGAGGCAAGGGTCAGGAGGACGACGGCGTGATGGGGCCCCCGCCGCCGAAGCCAGGGGACAAGACGCTGGGCGGCGTCGCGACCGCCACCGCGCCCTGCGCGCAGGCTTCGGCGCTGGTGCCGATCTTCGGCGAGTGCGTCGACGACGAGCTGTCGTCGGTCCGGCTGCTGATCAGCGACCACTGCGCGACGGAGGACCCGCCTTGGCTGTCGATCGTCGACACCCAAACACGGTTCCTTAAAACTGCACAGTCTGAAAAATCGCTGGCCAGTTATTGAGCCGGTCCCCCCTTAAAGCCCGAAAATCCGAGTCCTACTGTAAACCCCAGCTTAAAACCCCGGAAGTTCAAGCGAAATTTAACTCTACTAAAAAAAAGCAACACCGAAAACCTCAACGACAGGACGCGCCCGCGAAGAAGGCGAAGGGAGAGATCGACGGAGGCAAGGGTCAGGAGGACGACGGCGTGATGGGGCCCCCGCCGCCGAAGCCAGGGGACAAGACGCTGGGCGGCGTCGCAACCGCCACCGTGCCCTGCGCGCAGGCTTCGGCGCTGGTGCCGATCTTCGGCGAGTGCGTCGACGACGAGCTGTCGTCGGTCCGGTTGCTGATCAGCGACCACTGCGCGACGGAGGACGTCGAGATAGAGATCCGACTGGGCCGGATCGTCGACAAGAACACCTGCGACCGCATCAAGCCGAACTGGGCGAAGTCAAGCTTCATCGTAGAAGACTCGAGCGTGCGGTTCGACGCCCGCGTCAACGAGCAGTCGTTTTACAAGATCAACCAGGATCTCAACAAAATGGTGGAAAGCCCCTCTCCAGGCCGGCGGCTCGGGTACACAAAAATCCGGCACCTCGACCTCTTCTACCCGCACAACCAGCAGCAGGAGGCGCGGCTCACCCTCGACGCGAAGGGGAAGCACGTCGTCGCTTGCGTCACGAAGCAGACCCTCCAGCAGGTGGACGTGTACCGGCCGCGGCAGGACCTTGACATCAGGTACCGGGCGGCGGTCGAAAAAAAGCTGCCGGCGCCGGAAGGGGTCGACTTCGCGGCCTCGGCACCGCCGAAGGAGTTCTTGCAGTCGGTGACGGTCGTGCGGAGCAAGGAGCGCCGGTCGTACTCGATCGACTCGTTCCGGGTCGACCTGACGACCGTCACGGAGTACCGGCCGCCGGCAGGCGGGTTCGATTCGCTCGACTTCTCGGCCTGCCAGCAGCCCGCGGGCACGCGGCTCGAAATAGAGGTCGAAATCGACGTCAAACCCTTCAAAACGGAGCGGACGCGCGCCGCGGCCGGGCATCTCGACGCCCGCGAGAAGTTCACTACGCTGTGCAGGTGTGTGCGGGATCTCATTGTTATTCCATGCTTTGTCATCCGCTGTCCACTGTCAACTGGTCTGGGCTCCTGGTAAACTCCCCGAAATTCCCCGAAAGTCCCCGAAACTCCCCGAAGTTCCCCGAAACACCCCGAAACTCCCCGAAGTTCCCCGAAACTCCCCGATGCTCCCCTTTTTTCGCCCAAAAAAGAACGGCTGGTGCAGTGGGTCGTGGTAGTGCAGTGGGCCATTCGCAACGACAGTTCAGCAAGAAAGAGGGACTCTCGTGAACAAATGGCCTAGTTGCTCCTGCCCGTCATTATTACCAGGCGCACGATGGTCAGCGTGTTGTGCCAGTCTTGGTGCTTTAAATTTAAACGGTACAGCTCTTCCCCCCGTGAAACCACATACTGGAGAAAACCCCCAGCCACGGCCCTGTGCGCAAAAGAAATAAATATGCCCAGAAGCTTCCCCCCCCCGGCCCACTCCCCTACATGGCAACCCCTGCTCAACATGTATGCACGCGGGGGGCTCAGGGCCACATTCATTGCGAATGTGTTCGTGGTGTCGGCCGCAGGAGTCTTTTTTGGCTAGCCAAAGAGAGTAAAAGAGTGAAAGAGTAAGGACAGTAGTGAGTAGAGAAGAGAACGAGTGTAACAGAACGGAGGTAGCACAAACTACCAGACCAGCGGAGGCCACCGCAAAAAGATTTCTTACCTTTTCCTTATCCCTCAAAACCAGCACCAATAACAACGACCCCACTTCCCTGACACTGTAGCACCCCACACAAAGCTGAACCCCACAAGCACAAAACGCCGAAAGACACCAATCTGTACGCCCATACGGGATCGTCGGAAACACAAAACAGCAACACCAACACCAACACACACACACACACTGCAGGATGTTCGTCGAGAATGCCCGCGGCATTGCCAGCGCCGCTTCAAGTGTACGCGACGCGACGCTGCCCTCTGGACTGAAGAGCACGACTTTCCGACTCGGTGGTTCCCGCAAAGAGGGGCAGGATGAGCCTCAGACGACAGCCGGCAAGCCGTCGGCGTGATCCGGGCACCCTTGAACCCGGCGCCTGCTGCCTCGCCTTCTTGCCCGTTTCCAGGTTTCCGCTTTCGCCACGCAAAGTGCCACGCGGACGGAGTGCCTGTGCGCCTCATTCGAGTTTTTTGTGTTAACAATGCATTGTTGGTACTAAAAATTAGTAGTTGGCAGCGTACTAAAAGCAACTCACCAAATCAGGTGAAAAGCCGCTAGTGCGCACAAACAAAAGAAAGCGCCAGCATGCGGACGGAGTGCCTGTGCGCCTCATTGGAGTTCTTGGCGGTTCCTAGGGCACTGGATAACTGGCTTGTGGCAGCCAAGCGTTCATAGCGCCGTTGCTTTTTTCTTCGATGCCGGCTCTTCCTAACCTAGACAAGCAGAATTGTTTACGGGTTAGATTGTTCACCCACTAGCGTGAGCTGGGTTTAGACCGTCGTGAACACACAGGTTGGTTTTATCCTATTGATGGAGGGAGAGCCCATCGGGCCAGCGCATTTTCCGACAGCAATACGGGGTGGTACGAGATGAATTTCCGTTTCTAGTCCCTGGTATCTACGGTCGTTCGATCGGACAGTGCCGTGATGCTACCACTGGATGGATGATGGCTGAACGCCTCTGAACAAATTGGTCGGAAGGGAATACGAAATACAGCATCTCGTGTGCGTCCTAGCCTTGCTTTAGTCTTCGTCGGCAGCTGGGGTAGGGGCGAAAGACCCGTCGAACCAGCTTAGCTAGGCCGAAGTTTCCCTCAGGATCAGGCAAGCACGCCGACGTGCTGCGAAATGAACGGGTAGATCATCTCCCGTTTGCATTGCTCTTCTCGCCGTCTACTCGTTGCCAACGATTTGCCAGCTCAGCAGTGAACATGCGAGTGCCTTCCTTGGTTGGTCGTAGGTTCTTTTTCTTTACCGACGGTGACGGTGAAAAAAGAGGACTTTTAGACTTTGAACCCCCGGATTCTCAAGCGCACTTTCACGCTGAGAAGGAAAGTGTCACTCCACCGGGTCAGGCCTTGCCGATGCGTCTCTTTGCCCGTGAGAGGAAGGTTCCAGAGTCGCCTAGTTTCGTCAGTGATCCCTCTATCTCCAGCCGGCTGAACCGTTTGCGGAAGCGGGGATGGAGAGGGGGGGGGGGGGAAGAATTTGGCCATGTTTCGGAGCGCTGGTGCTTGAATTTAGTGGAGGACTTGGGGCGCTTCGAAAAAGGGGTTTCCGATGCACCTATCTCAGAGCAAGCAAGAGTTGGGGCACAGCTTGGCAGATACTTAGATTCCGAGCGTTGTCGCTGGCTACGCACTGGTAGGAAATAATCCCAATCCGCCTTGGCTGTCGACTGTGTGGTCACAATACATACGGATCCTTAAAACTCGAAGCAGTCCAAACCGTGTAGGTCCACGTTCCTGCCGCCTCCCAGCAACGGGGTTTTTCCCCCCGGCCGAGCACGTGTGTGCCAGACTCGCACTGATGGTGAACACCCCATCCTCACTTTTCTAGCGTTGCACTGGAAAGGGCAGGCATCACCGCTTGGCACGCGAACAAAACTTTCTCCCGTGCAGCTCGCAAGCCTCAATCACCGCAGCCTGGAATGCAGCTCGCCGGCAAACGTACATCCAACCGATGGAAGCACGGATGCATCATGCGGAGGCGGCTGTGGGGAAGATGGGGGTTCGGGGGAAGCTGGGGCTCCCCCAAGGGAGGATGAAATCGCGCAGCTGGTGGGGACTGGGGTTCCACAGGATATGGTAGATCTGTTCCTGGCGGGGCTGAAGGCCGGAAAAGGGTTCGAGAGAGTTTGGCGTGTGAAAAAAAAAAAGTTCTTGCCTCAGCTCCCCACCCACGGGGGCGCACCTTTGCCTGCTCACTGCATCTTGCCTCTCGCCCGCGCATTCCCCGCCCCCCGTTTTTACCCGTTTTCACATTTCTTCTTGAAAGCATGCTAATCCTGCAAGGAATGGTTGCCTAGACCTCTTGCTTTTCGGCCGCTCTACGATTGTAAAAGTCTGAAAACCTAACGCAGCCTTAGGCGGGACCGACCGAGAATTTCGTGAGAAAATATGAACTTGCGCCCGCAACACAGCAGTCATACTGTCTGTATGCGCGCGAGTTCGCTATCAGGAGCCCAGCGGAAAGGCAACAGAATGGGCCACTTGGCTAATGCACGAGATCAAGTCTAGCTCGAAGATACGATAAAACAAACATTTCTTTGGGAACCCCGCCGATCACCACAAGCACGCACTAAGCTGAACTTCAACGAACACACAAAATGTGACACCAATCTGTATGCCCATTCGGGATCGTCGAAACACAAAAAAGCGAAGTGTAGATTTCCGGTCGAGCCTCGCTGCACCTCCTCAGCCCTGACGCCTTCGACGACAGGGCCCGCAACCAACGGAAAGGGCGCGTGTCGGAGCAAGCGGGTCGACCGCGGGACCACCGACGAACGGTTAACGTGCGTTAGGGACGGACGGCGCCTGCCCGCGAAAGCGCGGACGCGACGATGTGCAAGCAGGTGGAAGCGCACGCAAGAAACCGAGGCTGCATCAGCCGTCAAAGGTGGCGAAGGCAAGGAACATAGGGGAATCGAGACCCCGGCCGCGGGGACAACCCGCGAGGAGTGCGCTGAATCATCTGGTGATTCCTCGAGCTCGTCAAACTGCACAGCGGACGTGAAGCGCACCGGAGACAAACCGTACGCGGGGCAAGAAGCGACCGAAGCATAGCACAACGCGTGCAAAGAGGTAGCGCCTTGTGCAGTCTGCTGCTGAGTGACAGTCCGGACCGGAAATGACCCGGACCGGAAAAAGTCTGGGACGCTGGAGGGTTCCATGTTTATTCCGGATTAAAATATTTCCGGCCCGGACTTACAGCAGTCCAGAATGTATTTCTGTTCAGGGTAATTAGAAAGGGCGCGGGGCGACGTCACTGACCTAGACACACAGGCAAGACGGCGGCTTCTCGTAGCTAGCCATCGTGATATCCTTCACGATATCTTCACGCAGCGAGTCATATTTTATGTCTTCAGATCGTGGCTATTCGCGTCGCTCATTTACCCGCCTTGTCGTCTGGTATCCCACACACTCCGCCGAACGTGCGATCGAGGACTTCGTCCAGAGCCATCTCTTTGGCTGTTAAGACGGCACCCCCGCCATCCCGGGACCATACCCCCATGCGCCGCCCTTGACTGATGAACCGGCATGTTTCCTTCGGTTGCACCAAATCTTTTTTCTTATTTGACCCCCCCAATTATTCGCCGACGATGTTGGGCCAAGAAGACTTTTTTTTATTTGCCCAAATCAAATAGTTGTCAGGTACAATTATTCGCCCCCCCCCTTTACCAGGGAAAGCCTACTACACGAACTGCTGACGTGGATACGCTCCTGCGTGACGGGCGACGACGACGACCAAGCTACGGTGACATACTCCCGTTTGACAACGTGCACAATATGCAAAGAGTCTTCACGAGCATCGCCGGCGTCAGAACCGTTCCTGATGCTTGAACTCAAAAACAGGGAGAAGCCCTACACCGAGTCAGTTGAGGATCTGATAAAGAAAGTGCAAAACAAGAGAGCAACCAAAGTGGACGACTTCCCCTGTAGCACCTGTAACAAAAAGACCGTTGGATCCACGAAGGAAGATTACACATTTCCAAAGCAAATGGATGTAACACTGCAACGAGCACAGCTATCGAAAAAAACACGCGAAGAAATAAAAATACCAGCCCGCACCCCGATCCGACAAACCATACTGATCGGTGAAGACTCCTACACGGTAAAAGGCTTCATTATCCACACCGGAAGAGCAACGGCAGGTCATTACTATACCGTGTTAAAGGAAGACGATGAATGGGTATGCTACGACGACCAGCAAGTATCCGTACTCTCATGGGAGGAATGTGCCAGGAGATTCACAACCAATGGCTACGTCATCTCTCTCGAGAAAGCGTAAACACTTTCACCTGGTGGAAGTAGTGCCCCGTGGCGGTTGGTTACGAGCCACAACCCAATTTGTAAACCCCCTTTTTTTAAAGAAAAACGGACGAAGGGAGGAGGAAGTGAAGCCATAGCACATGGTTTCAAACCACGGAGTCCTGGACTCCTTTCCCACACTTCTTCAGCAAGGCAGACGCACAAAAGGACGGTGCCACGGCATGATTCGGCAGCCGCTGCTAAACGAACATCGACGTGGGCGGCATAGAGAAAGAAGAACTACTCTACGGCACCAGAAAGTCCAAAAATACCATGGTAAAGAAAATTAAAGTTAAAATTAGAAGTAAAAGGAGAAAAAAGAAATTGTCGACAACGAAAGAAAGAACAGAAAAAACAGAAAACGGGAAAAAAAGAAAAAAAGAAGAAAAAAAGACTCTGCATTCCGCGAAGAAAACTTGATGCTAGCATCAAACACTTAGAGGCAAGTAGCGCCTGAACACGAAACTAAGATTTCCCCCCCCTTTACTACTGTTGCGCTATCTTAAAAAAGACAAAAAAAACAATACCAGGCTGACGAGGAAGAACTTACACACGCCCTTCCCCACGCCTGCCCGTAAAGAAGCAAGGGTCGTTCCCGTCATCTGAGCGCACGCTCTCAAATGAATAAAAAGAAGCGTGCAAGTTGACCCCAACTGAAAGAGTACGTACAGCAGTGAGCAGAGAAGAGAGAACGACTGTAAAAGAACGAAAGAGGTAGCCGAAAACTACCTGAGAGACCACCGCAAAAACTTCTCAGCACCGGCACTAAACCGGCACATCCCGCCCTCCCTCCCCGTCGGCTCCGCATGGAAGACTTCTCGGCGGTCTTCTCGCGAAGAAGCAGCGGCGGGACGGACCTGCTGCGGCGTGCGCGTTGGACGGCGGCCGACCCTTCCGGCGAAGGGGCTGGGCCGAGCGCCGGCGGAGCACCGGCGGCGCCGCTCGAGCCGCGCACCCGCGCGCCGGGCGGAGATTTTGCGGCCCCCCTGCCATGGTTCCACCCGGCACACGGCCCCGAGGCTAGCGACTGCTGGCGGGGCGGGGACGGAAAGAACGACGATGCCGCTGTCCGGGGGGGCTCCAGCCGTTCGCCGTGTTCCTCGCCGCAGCTGAGCGATTACCGGACTCGGGTGTGTTCCGACGAGGCGGGTGCCGGGGCGTGGGGACACGGGGGGAGGTGGGTGGAGGTTGATGAGCCGGTCAAAGGGGGTGGCCTGGCGTTGCAGGTGGGCGCGTGCGGGGGCGTTCCGCGGGATTCGCGGGAGGCTCCGTCGCGTGACCCGCCGCCTTCCAGCTGCCCGGCGTCGCCGCTGTCCGTCGCGACGCGGCAGCTCTCGCCGGACGACCCGTGCCGGCAGCCCTTCGTGCACGCTTACTCCCTGCAGCAGCAGCAGCAGCAGCAGCAGCAGCAGCAGAACCAGGACCAACAGCACCAGCAGCGCCAACAGCAGCAGCAAAACCCGTACCAGTACCAGCAGCAGCAGAACCAGCACCAACAGCACCAGCAGCAGCAGCAGCAGCAAAACCACCAGCAGCAGCACCAGCAACACCAGCAGCAGCAGGAGCACCAACGGCACCAGCAGCAGCAAAACCACCAGCAGCAGCACCAGCACCAGCAACACCAGCAGCAGCAGGAGCACCAACGGCACCAGCAGCAGCAGGAGCACCAACGGCACCAGCAGCAGCACCACCAGCAGCAGCAGCAGCAGCAAAACCACCAGCAGCAGCACCAGCACCACCAGCACCAACAGCACCAGCAACACCAGCAGCAGCAGGAGCACCAACGGCACCCGCAGCAGCACCAACAGCACCAGCAGCAGCAGCAGCACCAGCAGCAGCAGCACCAGCACCAGCAGCACCAGCAACACCAGCAGCAGCAGGAGCACCAACAGCACCAGCACCAACAGCTTCAACAGCAGCAGCACCAACAGCACCAACAGCACCAACAGCACCAACAGCACCAACAGCACCAGCAGCACCAACAGCAGCACCAGCAGCAGCAGCATCCAGGCAATCCACCCCTCGACACGCGGGCAATGCCCGTCGGGGACGATCGCTATCCGCTGGCGTCCAGCCAGCACCCGAGGGAACGAGAGCAACCCCCTGTTTACGGCAGGAGCCGGCCCCTCGACCAGCCGGGGCGGAGCAACCGGCGCGCGGACGCCGTTGCACGCCTGGCACGGGAGACAGGCGGCGGGGCTGAGAGCGTGCTGCCGACCCCTGAGCGGCGGCGCAACCTCCAGCCAGCCCGCCCGAGGCCGCAGAGTAAGGCTTCCTGGGACCCCCGGGGGGACGTCGGAGCCCAGATCCAGGGAAATCCGGGGTATGACCCCTTTTTGGGTCCCCCCCATTCAGCGCTCTTCGCGTCCTGTGTACGCCACCATGGAGTGGACACATACCCCACGCCACCGCCATCGCATGGGATCCGGGGTCCGGGTGGAAGTGTCGGCTGCGACGGCGCTGAGGGTACCGCGAAGCAGCCCAGGGGGCATCGTCCGCCGTACCGTTCGCCGGGCGGCGAGGCCTGCGGCGATGTATCCCCTGGGCCGCCAGGATGCGGCGGCCGGGCTTTGTCCGCCGTCTGTTCGTGCGGGTGCTCGAGGAGCGGCGCTCCGGCTTTGCCGCGGCACGCTCCGGCGCTTGCGGCACCGCCGCGCGGGGCAGGCGACTCGAGCTGCTGGTTTCGGGACCAAGCGGAACAGATTCGCGGGGCTGGCGATTCAAGGCGCTGCTTTGAAAACCGGGCGGAAGAGATTCGCGGGGCTGGCGGTGCAAGCTGCTGCTTTGAAAATCGGCCGGAGCAGAGTTGTGGGGCCGCCGGTACAAGCTGCCGCTTTAAAAATCGGACGGAGCAGATGGGTGGGACCGGCGATGCAAGCTGCCGCTTTGAAAAGCGGCCGGAGCAGAGTTGTGGGGCCGCCGGTACAAGCTGCCGCTTTGAAAATCGGCCGGAGCAGATGGGTGGGCCCGGCGATGCAAGCCGCCGCGTTGAAAGCCGGACAGAGCAGATTGGTGAGACCGGCGATGCAAGCCGCCACTTTGAAAGTTGGACAGAACAGATTCGTGGGCCCGGCGATGCAAGCTGCTTTCGGAACCAGGCATACTCCGCCGGCAGGGATACCTGCCGCTTTCACAGCGGCGGCGAAGCGGCGTGCGACCGGACACATTTGATTCACAGTTGCTGTGGCTCTCACAATGGTGATTCGACGACGCAGGACCAGACGCACCTGGTTCAAGGTAGCTGCGGCTTTCACAATGGGGATGCGACGACGCATGACTGGACACATGCGACCGACGATTGCAGCAGGGATTGCGGCGGCCTGGTTCATGGTGGCTGCCGGTTTCACACTGAGTACGCGACGACGCATGACCAGACACATTGGACCGACGATCGCAGCAGGGATGGCGGGCTGCTTCAAGGTAGCTGCGACTTTCACAATCATGGTGATGCGATGCCGCATTTGGCCAACGATCGCGGCAGAGATAGCAGGTTGATTCACGGCGGCTGCCGGGATGCGCCGACGCATGACCGGACACATTGGACCGACGATCGCAGCAGGGATGGCGGCCTGTTTCGTAATGATGACGATCACAACGATTGTAGGGATTGCGGCCTGGTTCACGGCCGCTGCCGGTTTCAGAATGGTGACGTGACGACGCATGAACGGTCGCGTTTGACCGACGATTGCAGCAGGGATTGCGGTTTGATTCACGGCGACCGTCGGTTTCGCAGTCGCGATGCAACGACGCGTGACCAGACACAATTCTTGACCAGCGAGCGCAGCAGGGTCTGCGGCCTTATTCACAGCGGCTGCCGGTTTCACAATGGCGACGCGACGACGCATGACCGGTCACATTTGACCGACGATTGCAGGGATTGCGGCCTGATTCACGGCGGCTGCCGGTTTCACAATGGCGACGTGACGACGCATGGCCGATCACATGTGATGTTTGACGATTGCAGCAGGAATTGCGGCCTGATTCGCGGCGGCTGCCGGTTTCACAGCAGCTGCGGCGCGGTTTTTGGCCGAGGGTGCGGCGAGCCGTGCGCAGCAGCAGCAGCAGCAGCAGTACCGCGGCTTCACACTGCCGACGCGTCTCCCGCGCTGCCTGCTGCCGCCAGATGGCAGCCCGATGGCGATGCTACGCACCCAGCAGCAGCACCAGCAGCAGCAGCAGCAGCAGCAGCAGCAGCAGTCCCGCGTCCTCACACCGCCAACGCTTCTCCCACGCCGATCCACCGGCCGGCAGCCGCCCGATGGCAGCCCGATGGCGATGCTGCACACCCAGCACCAGCACCAGCAGCAGCACCAGCAGCAGCACCAGCAGCAGCAGCACCAGCACCAGCACCAGCACCAGCAGCAGCACCAGCAGCAGCAGCAGCAGCAGCAGTCCCGCGTCCTCACACCGCCAACGCTTCTCCCACGCCGAGCAACCGACCGGCAGCGCTGCTGCCTGCCACCGCCCGACGGCAGCCCAACGGCGACGCTGCGCCCGCGGGGGGCCCACCGCCCACGGAGCGCGCGGGCGGCCCCGTTTTCCCGGCGGCGCCGAACCCCCCCCGCAAGCCGCGCCGCCGCGAGGAATCGGCGCGCGACGACCGATCGCCGTCGCTGTGCCTGACGCAGATTCTGTACAACGCGAGGCACGCCGACTGCGACGGTCGGTCGCCGGCTGGGGGTGCCGACGACTCCCCGCACTCGGTGCAGGTCTTCGAAGACGAGATTCGGCTCGAAACCGAGCCCTGGTGGGCGGGCGCCGCTGCGCCAAGTCCACGTGGCAGCCCGCGGCCGCCAGCCGGATCGGAGCCTCCGTCGCGAGCGGAGCAGCTGAATGACTGCCCGTCCGAAGGGCTCGGTGCGCGTTCCGAGTCCATGCCGGTGGGGCCGTGTCCCTCGGTGTCCGGCGGGCGGGCTTCTTCTTGCGCTGCGGTTCTTGCGTCGGGCGAGCAAGCCTCTTCCCGTGCACTTACTCAGCAGCATTCCTTAGGATCAGGTGAGCGAGTCTCTTCCTATGCACTTCATCCGCGCCCCTTTGCTTCGGACGAGCAAACCTCTTTCCATACGCTTCCGCAGCATCCCTTAGTATTAGGCGAGCAAACCTCATCCAATGCACTTCGTCCGCGCGCCCTTGCATCGGGCGAGCAAACCTCTTCCCACGCGCTTCAGCAGCATCCCTTAGCATCAAGTGAGCAAGCCTCATCCTGTGTACTTCAGCAGCATCCCTTAGCTTCAGGTGAGCAAGCTTCGTCCTATGCACTTCAGCAGCATTCCTTGGCATCAGGCGAGCAAGCCTCATCCTATGCATTTCGGCAGCAATCCTTCGCATCAGGCGAGCAAACCTCTGTTGCTAGCGCCCACCAGCGTTCTTCCGGACCGGCCGAGGGAACCGCTGCGTGCGCTGCCCACCTGCAGGCACTGCCTCACTCGTTCTCCCGGCGCCCTTCCGGCGGCGAACCGACGCCTGCAGAAGGAACCCGGCCGGCTGTTTTGGAGCGGATTCCCCCCGCGGCAAACGCAGGCGCCGCGTTGGCCAGCTCTGCGAGGAGCCACGATGTGGTGCACCACGCGCCCGCGCGCACCCTGCAGCGGCCGAGTGCTGATGGCATCCCCACTCCGTGCCCGTCCGTCGCCGCCTCGGCGGACCTTCCGTTTGTCCACGCACGGCGGACTGCCTGCGGCATAGCGGGCCCCTTCGCGGCTCGCCGACACCCGGATACTTCGCCAGATTCGATCGATGGCCAGTATCGCTCTTCGTACACCGCACCGGAGCATACTCGACTTGGCACCACACCGCCACACACCGACCAGTCTCCCCACTACCCCCTCACCCGTACTAAATCAACGGCCGGCGGCCCGCACGAGCAGAGCCGCCCTGCCGTGGCCTACGCTGGAGAAGGACGGGACTCCTCGTCCGTCGCGTCCTTCCCCTTGAAACCAGCCGCGAGGGCGGAGCGCGGCGTGCAGTGCCCGTCGGACGCTGGTTCTTTGCCTCGTGTGTGCGGCTCCGAATCGGACCACCGGATGACGGCAGAAGGAGGGGTCGAACATCGCGGGGCCGCGAATCTGTCCCTGACCCTGGTTCCCGCAGGAACGGCGGAGCGTCGCCGGATGGCGGTAGAAGGAGAGGCCCAGCATCGCGCGAGCGAGAACCAGCTACTACGCGAGGCGACCACTCTTCTTCCTCCTGCGGGAGCGGCCGAGAATTACCCGGCGCCGGAAGGAGGGGCCAAGCGACACGCGAACGAGAACCGAACCTCTCCGAGCCCCCGGCCCACCAGGGATGCTGTGTGTGCGTGGCCCGAATCCGTGCCCGCGGTACCGTGTAGTCGCGCCTCGGCGGATCGTAAGTGTCCGCCGGCGCGCAGCCCGCGGCGCGGGCGGTCGAAGTCGCCAAAGGCGGAACGGGGGCCGAAGGAACAGCCGCAGGCGGGTTCTGCCGGTGCGGCGTCGGCCGGGCCTCGGGAGTGTGCCGGGCGCCTGAACGGAGCAGGGAGCAGCTCGTCGGCGCCAGGCGCCTTCTGGGCCACCGCCGCTGCGTGGTGCGGGTCTTCGCCCGGCGGTCCGGCTCCGGGGCCGCACCCGTCGTGCGCGTCGTCCGGCGGGAGCCGCAGCCCGTGCAGCGGAGGGAGTCGCCGGGCTTGTGGTCCGGGGTGCAGCCTTGCGCCTTGCGGCGAAGGTCGATCGTCGTGCAAAGGAGCGCCGCGAGACCCGACATCCTGCAGGAGTGGCAGAGGAATACCGGACGATGGAAGGAGAGGCCAAACATCGCGTGAACGGGAGTCAACACCGGCTCCGTTAAACCCTACTTCCCGCAGGAGTGGCAGAGAATCGCCTGGGGATAGAAGGAGAAGCCACGCACCGCGTGAACGAGAATCAACACCAGCTCCGGGAGACTCTGCTTCCTGCAGGAGTGGCAGAGGAATACCGGACGATGGGAGGGGAGGCCAAGCATCGCGTGAACGGGAATCAACACCAGCTCCGTTAGACCCAACTTCCCGCAGGAGCAGGAGTGGCAGAGAATTACCTGATGATCGACGGAGAGGTCAGGCATCGCGTGAAGGAGAATCAGCAACAGCTCCGTTAGACCTCACCTCCTGCAGGAGTTGCAGAGAGCTACCGGATGATAGAAGAGGTCAAGCATCGCGTGAACGAGAAGCAGCACCACCTCTGGGAGACCCTGCTTCCTGCGGGAGCGGCGAAGAACCACCTCGAGAAGGTTCTGGGCGGGGAGGAGATCCGTCGGTGCCCTGCGTGAGGTCGCCGCTGGACGACGGCGGCGCATGCCCCTGGGCACCGCCGCCCAGCGAAACCGGCCAGCACGGGGTGTCACCCGAGCAAGAACAATGGGTTCCTCCACGTCTTGTTGCTGACCAATCCGATCGCGCAAACCTGACTCGGACGACAAAACCGATGACCGCTGGCGAAGAAGGTGTGCATTGTGTTGTGCATCATGATACCAAACAAACACAAAAAAGGTTAAAGTCTAGCCTACCGATACAGTAAAGCTTCCCTATCCTAGCCCCCACCGACCACATGCACCAAGCTGAACTTCACAAAACAAACAAGAGGCGAAAGACAACAATCTGTACGTCCCAAGGGATTGTCGGAAGCACAAAAGGCGGTGTCACAGCGTGTTTCGGCTGTCTCAGTCGACGGCATAGAAAAAGAGGAAACGGTCTTTGAAAAGGTCCTCAAATACCGTTGGCCAAAGAACGAAACCCCGAAGTCATTTATCGTGTATCAGAATGCGTCACTTCTTGGGAGGGCCGCAACTCTCAGCTTTGTGCGCACCAAACAAAAGAACGCCGTCTGGCTGAGCGATTCTTATCGATAGGAAGTTAGAAGACCCACTTTGTAGCTGTGTTGTTTTCTCCCGCACACAAGTATCCGATACCTTAAAGAAACCTTTACGGCAGTGGTCACCCCGGAGACCTTTAAAACTCCGATGATCTCTAAGCAAACTTACCCTCTACAACAACGCTCCAACACCCGCAGCCGCCGCACAAAAGCTGGACGATTCGTCCACGCCCCCTCGGCAACGCGGCACCTGCGGGCAGGCGGGGCCGAGTGCGGGGATGCTTTCGCCTTCGGCGGCGTCTGCTCGGACCCCGCAGCTCTCCGGCGTGCGGAAAACCCTGGCGCTCCCCTTTTCCGCGGGCCAACTGGACCGCGTGGATCCCCGGCGCCGCCGCGCGTGCAGGCAACACGGGCACGCTTGCACCGACCACCCCCAGCACGCCAGCACCACACCACCCAAATCCGGCACCGCGCATCCCGCACGAAACCGAGAAAACGGCCGCCACCTGCAGCAGCAGCAGCAGCAGCCGGGGCGGCAGCAGCAGCAGCCGGGGCAGCAGCAGCAGCAGCAGCCGGGGCGGCAGCAGCAGCAGCCGGGGCAGCAGCAGCAGCAGCCGGGGCAGCAGCAGCAGCAGCCGGGGCAGCAGCAGCAGCAGCCGGGGCAGCAGCAGGAGCCGGGGCAGCAGGCGCTCGTCGGGAAACCGCGGTTTTCCCCGCAGCCCCGCTGGCGCCCGGCGGAGGCCCGCAGCTCGCCGTCCTCCGGGTCCCAACGGTTGCACCCGACCTCGGAACCGTTCCCAGTGGATCAGGATGCGCCCGGGGAGAAGCCGCAGGGCTCCTCCTCCCGACGGGAATCGGCGACGCGGGAGGACGCCCTCCCGACCTCCACTCGGCATGCTGCACACCTGCAGCCCGCCGAAGTCTCTGCCCAGGCGCATGAGAATCAGTTGAGCTGTATAGGGCAGGGTTTGCCGTATTCCGAAGAACCCTGGGTCCAACGCGCGGCAGTCCCACGCCGCGAGAGCAGATCTCAACACCCTGTGGAAGTGTCCCCTCTGCAGACGAGGCAGTCGCATGCCGATGTACTTTGGGAAGCGAACCAACGCCCAGCGGCGTCGCCTGAAACCCGGGCGCGGTACCAGTCGAAGCGTGAGAGCCACCCCTCCGTCGAGATGTCGCCCGGCCACTCCCCAGGCGACATAGCAGCAGCCCCGGCCCCCCGGAGGACGCCGTTCGCAGCGCTTTGCACCAACCGCGGAGCCAACGGCCCCGCCCCGGCCTGCTTCCCGGCGCCGCCGCATCCCGACAAACCCCAGCCCCTCGTCCAGAACCAAGAGAAGCCCCCGGCTTCTCCTCTGCGCACGCCTCCGAAGCAGGCGAAATGGGTCGCCGGTGGAACCGCTCCTTTCCAAGCGCAGCCGGCGGGCTTCGGCATCAATTCGCAGCTGCGAGGGGGGGAGAATCTCGCGGCTCAGGGCACCCCGAAGCAGCAGCAGCAGCGGCGGCAGGCGCCCGGTTCTTCTTCCGGCGAAGGCCAGCGTTGCGCGCAACGGGGGGCAGAGCTGGCCGCTCGCGGGCTGCCGGAGGCCCGCGCAAACACCCCGCAACCGAACAGCGTCGTCGTTGCCGAGATCTCGCCCTTCCATGCGCAGCAGGCGTATCTTCCTCCCAACAACGAAGACCAGCCTTGGGCCCAACGAGGAGGCGGGTCAGCCGTCGTTCCTGAGTCCTCCCAGACCGGTGCGGACACCCCGAAACCCCGCAGCTCCATTCTGACCGAGATCTCGCCCTTCCACGCGCAGCAGGCGTATTCTTCCAACACCGAAGCCCAGCCTTGGGCCCAACGAGGGAGCGGGTCAGCCGTCGTTCCTGAGTCCTCCCAGGCCGGTGCGAGCACCCCGAAACCCCGCAGCTCCATCCTGGCCGAAGTCTCGCCCTTCCACGCGCAGCAGGCGCGTCCTTCCAACAACGAAGACCAGCCTTGGGCTCAACGAGGGCCACACTCGGCCGTTTACGAGTCACCCCAGGCCCGTGCAAACACCCTGAAGCCCCGCAGCTCCATCCTCACCGAAATCTCGCCCTTCCACGCACAGCAGGCGCGTTCTTCCATCAGCGAAGCCCAGCCCTGCCCCACCGCACCCGGGCTGCCTCATTCCCGTGCACACACCCCGAAGCCAGGCGGCCCCGTCGTTGCCGAAATCTCGCCCTTCCACGCGCAGCAGGCGCGTTCTTCCATCAGCGAAGCCCAGCCCTGCCCTACCGCACCCGGGTTGCCGAAGCCGGGCGGCCCCGTCGTTGCCGAAATCTCGCCCTTCCACGCGCAGCAGGCGCGTCTTCCCAACGACGAAGTCCCGCCTTGGGCCCAACACGGGCCGAAAACCCTGGGAACCCAGCGGGACACCGCCGGCCCGCCCGAAGCCCGCTCGCCCCCGCGCGAACGAGACTCCGCCGAGCGGCTGGATACCGGGCGGCAGCAGCTGCCCGCCAGCCCCCCCCCGGCGCTGCAGCGGTCGCAGACCGGCGAAAAACGGGGCCCAGGCCTCCGCCCAGCGGCGCGGGAAGGCGGCGCCGCTGGCGACATCGCCGACATGGCGGCGGTGGCGGAGGCGGACCTGCGGTACGGCGACGGTCGGTTCGAGGCCGGCGCGTTCGACGACGCCCTGGCCGCCTTCCGGAACGCGTTCAAGCTGCTGCTGGCGGCACTCGACGGCGTCATGGCCGGGAGGCGGTCGGGCGGCGGCGGCGGCGGCGGTGCGCGGCGGTCGCAGCAGGTCCGTCGGTGCCTCGTTCTGTGCGACGCCGCGAAGAGCCGCATCCGCAACTGCCATGCTTTGATGAAGGCTCCCTTCTTGCCTTCGCCTCCCGCGACTCCCCTCACTGGTACGTGCCTTAGTCCAGGTTGAGTTGTGCATGCAACCTTTTCAAACAGCCAGATTGAATCAATAGCCGAACCGCATGGACTGTACATTCAATTTTCTCATTGGCTAGGTTGTACGATGGGCTGGTAATTCACTTTTCTCGTCACCAGACGCCGTTGTCAAGGCAAGATGCCGAAGTCGGAGGCTCTAACGCCACCTCCACACGATCCTGGTGTTGGCAACCGGAGCATTGTGTGATGTGCCTTCAGCAGCACCACTCGAGCCATCGCCGACAATGGCGGCGGTGGCGGAGGCGGACCTGCGGTACGGCGACGGTCGGTTCGAGGCCGGCGCGTTCGACGACGCCCTGGCCGCCTTCCGGAACGCGTTCAAGCTGCTGCTGGCGGCACTGGACGGCGTCATGGCCGGGAGGCGGTCGGGCGGCGGCGGCGGCGGCGGTGCGCGGCGGTCGCAGCAGGTCCGTCGGTGCCTCGTTCTGTGCGACGCCGCGAAGAGCCGCATCCGCAACTGCCACGCTTTGATGAAGGCTCCCTTCTTGCCCTCGCCTCCCGCGACTCTCCTCACTGGTACGTGCCTTAGTCCAGGTTGAGTTGTGCATGCAACCTTTTCAAACGGCCAGATTGAATCATAGGAGCCGAACCGCATGGACTGTACATTCAACTTTCTCATTCGCTAGGTTGTACGATGGGCTGGCAATTCACCAGACGCCGTTGTCAAGGCAAGATGCCGAAGTCGGAGGCTCTAACGCCACCTCCACACGATCCTGGTGTTGGCATCCGGAACATTGTGTGAGGCCTTCTGCTGCCTTCAGCAGCACCACTCGAGCCATCGCCGACAAAGGCGGCGGCGGTGGCGGAGGCGGACCTGCGGTACGGCGACGGTCGGTTCGAGGCCGGCGCGTTCGACGACGCCCTGGCCGCCTTCCGGAACGCGTTCAAGCTGCTGCTGGCGGCACTGGACGGCGTCATGGCCGGGAGGCGGTCGGGCGGCGGCGGCGGCGGCGGTGCGCGGCGGTCGCAGCAGGTCCGTCGGTGCCTCGTTCTGTGCGACGCCGCGAAGAGCCGCATCCGCAACTGCCATGCTTTGATGAAGGCTCCCTTCTTGCCTTCGCCTCCCGCGACTCCCCTCACCGGGTACGTGCCTTAATCCAGGTTGAGTTATGCAAATGCGACTGCACTCTAGCCTCCGGCGAAAGAAGCATCGGGCGGCCCCTCCGAGTGTTTTTCCTTCTATCTCCTGTCGAATAGGATCGTCTAGATGTTAGATTCCGTGTCTTAGAGAGTAAATGCTATCGAATTCTTCCTTCCTGCTCCGCCCTTCCTTTCGTCCATGAATCGAAAAAAGTAGTTGCGACGACAGTCGAACCCAAGAAGCAACACTTTTTTTTTGTGTCAAAAGTCTTTCGAAGATAGCAAGGGTCTTTCCAATGTCGTGAGCAAAGATATTTCCGAGTGGACTGAAATGCCTCCCATGATGTAGCACGGGTGGTCCTGGCTGTGGCGAGCTACGAACAGAAACCAGACTCACACCGCTGTCCTGTCTGCAGACACTCAGGTCCCGCGCTGATGATGGTCCGCCTATTTGTGTCCGTGGCTTTTTTTAAGGGACCGAAAAACGGCACCAGTGCGGTGTGGAGCACATTTCCATTCTAAGCACGTTCTTGCAAGCCCCCCCCCCCATGATGAAATATCCTACTTCTCTGTATTCGGATTTGACTATGACCGACAAGCTTAGACGGGGTTTCCCGAACTCTGAAACTGGGGGAAGGCCTTTTGCCGGCGAGGGGGTGCATTTGCACGCCCGCTTGTTCTTGGCACACTTGTTCAATTCTCCAGTTGCGGAACGTTGACCGACAACCAGGGAGGATTTTGGCCGGACCGCCGAGTCTTTGCACTTGACCGCTCGACGGGTCCCATAGCTGTGCATCCGACTGTGTCTTCCATAGCTGTGCATCCGACTGTGTCTTCCAGGTGTCACCATAGCTGTTTGTTCAACTGTGTCTTCCAGGTGTCACCATAGCTGTTTGTTCAACTGTGTCTTCCAGGTGTCACCATAGCTGTTTGTTCAACTGTGTCTTCCAGGTGTCACCATAGCTGTTTGTTCAACTGTGTCTTCCAGGTGTCACCATAGCTGTTCGTCCAACTGTGTCTTCCGGGTGTCGCCATAGCTGTTCCGCTGCCACTGACGAGCTTGCTCGGACGTGCAGGATTGCCGAAATGCGTGAACATTCCGCAACCCGCGCGCATGCAGAGATCTGAAGTGGTGACACATTGACGATCCTGTTGACCATGTCCACAGGCCCGGATGATGCGACTTTCTGTTATGTAGCACATGCTGAGCAAAACGTCGCGGACGCTCTGTTGAACCGCGCGATGGACGAAGTGCAGAGACGTGCGACGGCGGAGTACCGTGACTCGGTGTGAGCACGGACCCAACCGGCCCCACGCAGGCACAACCCTATTCATGCTACCCTACTACACGAAGAAAGTGCAGCTTTCCATGATAGTTAACCCTGTCCCCGCGTGAAGCGTTTCAAGGGTCAACCCTTCCTTTAGGGCCGTCGAATTGGCGATCGAGGTCAGGGGTTCGGGAATCGGAATCGACATGATGGTCGATAACATGGGTGTAGTCCTGGCGATTCTGAAGGGCCACTGTCGACTCTTCGTGGGAAACGTGCTCCTTTCAAAGTTGTTTAAATTGCTGGAGGGACACGGGGCCACGTTGAGAGTCAGATGGGTGCCAACTCATTTGCAGGCGGCGGACCCATACACGCGAGGCTTACACCCGTCGAATACCCTTGTCGTCCCGCAGTCTACCATCGACGAGCTCGCTAATCTGCGGGGGCCCTTAGGGACCCTAATCCCGTTCGTGGGAAAAAGCGAAGGATAAAAACACCTTCTTTTTTCCATCTATCTTTGTCAAGAGCTGCAACTCAACTATTCTTGAAAGTATGCCAATACTGCAGGGAATAGTTGACTAGACCTCTTGAGTTTGTGCTGACCACGAATAGGGGAGTCGGGAGAACCTACAAAGCCAAAAGCAGGACCGACCCCCCCGTTCGTGAGAAAAAGCGAAGAATAAAAACACCTTCTTTTTTCCATCTATCTTTGTCAAGAGCTGCAACTCAACTATTCTTGTTCATGTGGGTGCTATGAGGCCCCCACGTGTGAGGCAGATGACATCACAGAAGAGGCATAGGTATTGCAGAAGGGGGTACAGCTACTGGACGTCCGGCTCAGCAAACTCGAAGGCTTGAATGTAGCCGGTGCTTCTCACTGGCCCCGACGCACGCCAGCGTCCTCCTCCAAACCCTCGCTACCTCTATTTATGTCTCTCTTTCTCTTTTCTTCCCGCCCTCCCTGCCCCAGAAAAGATGATTGGGTGGGTCGCGTTTCTGCGGACCTTGTTCAATGAGGAAGAGTGGAGGGACGTGAGTAGAAGCCTCCGAGGCCTCCCGGACGATACGACCCTTCTGACACTGGAGAGGCTTCCGATGTGGGCACTTCCGGTGCGTGTGCCCAGTCCTGAGCTGTACCGCAGAGTACAGGACTTGGTGAGAGCGCGTGATCAGAGCTCTCCTGCGCTGGTCAGTCCCGTAACACCGGTTGAGAAGAGGTCAACGTCTCAGCGGCGGGCGCTAAAGCGTGCCCTCGAGGACGTCCCCCTGATGCAGCCCGCCCTCGCATGAGGAGCCTGTACACGACTGCAGGCACAAGGAGGGTCAACAACTCGAACACGGCCACGTACAGGGAGTGGCGTGCGAGCGAGGGCGTGCATCCATACCCGACGACGGTCCGGAGGCTTGAGAACTTCGGCGGATACCTGTAGGCATGAAAGATGAGGCGTACAAGGCGCCCCACAACATCATCAACGCCATCTTAGCCGAGGACACGGCGGATGGTTGGGTTCTCGAGAATCCTGCTGACGACATCCGCAGGATGATCAGAGCGTTGAAGAGAGCGGCGCCTGACCCTGAGAGCGACGAGCCCCGAGGCGCCGCACAGTCCCGTCAGATCTTCGGCTTCGTGCGGACCGTTGGCGGGTACGGCGCGGATGTGCAGCTGCTGGGTGAGCACTTCACTCTCCATGCAGTCGATCCTGACGGAGGATGTCCGCGTCGGCGAGGGCGGCGTGAGGGTTGGATCGACTATGTTCAAGGCAACAGGGACGTGCAGTAGATACCTCACCTTTGAAAGCATCAATCTGTTGCCCCCTTTGCTCCTGCCGAATGGACCCGACAGCGTGCCAGAGTCTATTCTGTACTGCCCTGTCGAGGTCTTTTCCCTTCTGAAACTCATGGCCAAGGGGAAACGCCTCTTGTGCCGGTTTCCCGTCCATGCCTCGTTTAGGGATGCCCTCCGCGGGACTGCGGGGAAGCGGGGCATCCTGCAGCCGTTCAACGACGCCGACTGCTCGGGACGGACGAGGGCGCGTTTTCTAACCCACAGTGCCCGGATAGATGGTTGTTGCATCCCTTCTGAAAGCGGGTATGGACCCCATGCAGGTTCAAAAGATGGGTGATTGGGCATCAGGAGACATGGTGACCCACTACGACGAGAAAGTCCTAAGGGACCCAGGGTGTGTTGAGGCGTAAAAAGCTTACACCGAGCCACTCGAAGTTCTCGTACAGAAAGTGAAGAACAAGAAGGCAACCCGTGTCCCCGACGTCGACTGCGAGACATGCCACCGAAGAACGGAGGGCTCCACAAAAGAGCTCTACGTTTTCCCAAGTGTGATGGATGTGGCTCTTAAGCAAGATCCCATATATTTACTACGTTTTACAAGGTTGCCGACCAAATTTACTAATTCTTACAAACGTCGCAATCATAGCAAGATGAATGAAAAAAGACCCCGCCTCGTTTACCCATGCCGTTCATTTGAAGGAATCCATCCGTGAGACTTACGCCGTCCAAGTGCCCGTGCCTTGCAACCCTTGAGTGCAAGTATAATATTATACTTCCTCCCGTTACGATACCGCTCCTGGGGGGCAGGGAAAAAAAGCGAAGGATGAAAAGCAATGGTGAGGTCCGTCCCCTTCGATGTGGTTGTTGCAAACGAATATGCTCCGAGGTAATCAACAAACCACGAAAGGGCTCCAAGCGCGGCACGTCAAGTGACCCACCGCCAGCAGCAAAGAAACGAAAGTGCGCCAGATGTGGTGATTCGGGTCACAACGTTTTGACATGCAAGAAGCAGGATGATACATAGCAGATCGGTGAATGTCGTTTTCCCTTGTTCCCTTATCAAACAAAGATGGAACCCAAAAAACACCGAATTCCAATGTGGAGAGCGGCTCACAACGTGTACTTTCCGGACAAGAAGATGCCACATGTCAACATATGACACGGAAGATTTGTGTTTGCCCAAGATCATCCATTCTCTGTCGCCAGCGTCTCGACCCTGAGACGTGAATCTGAAAGTAACACCTCCCGCTTCAGGCTGCCCGTGATGCAGTCTGCATCTGATTGCTACCACCCACACATTGTGTTCGTGTCGTTGTACATTTTAGCCGCTCACCCAATGACACAGATGGTTCGACGGCTCTGCATATTGCCAGAGAGAATGGTCGCTTGAAGGTTGTCAAGGAATTGATCGCAGCTGGTGCCAACGTCGCTCCCCCCAGTCGGGCCTAAATCCGACGGGTTTGACCTCAGCACCATGAAGGTGCAAGGGCGGGTCCTGCTGGACATGCGACGGGCCGAGTGGCACCATGTGTTGCGGGACAGCTGGGTCAGTCCGCCTGGGCGCAGCTAGCTGCGGAGCGCCCATCCTTTGACGGGGTGCAGCACCACGGTGTAGACTACGTGCGCACCAGCGATGAACGCCGCCAAACGACGGCGAGTGCGGCGCTGCGGAAGGCCCTCACGACCATTGTGGCCGGGGTCGTCTCCTACGCAACGCGCTAGGGGCGCGGCGCCGGCAAAGGAGACCGCCGGGGCGACTCCGGCGACAGCGGTGGCGTTCGGCCGCGTCCCCCGCCGCGTCCTCCTCTGCTGAAGGGTCCTCCGGACCCTCCTCGGTCGACGAAGGCGATCGGATCGCATCAGCTGGTGCCTTCGACGCCTAGACGATCCACACGTTTCTCGGATTTACGGCTGGCATTGCGACGGCACGCAGACATTTCTTCTCCTTGAACTGCTTGCAGAGAGCCTCGAGCAACGGCTTAAACGGGCGAAGAAGGGTGCATCAACAACAGCATCACGCAGACCATTCCTGTCCTGGGCCGAGTATTATTCGATTTGTCTTGGTTTGCTTCGTGGAGTTGGTGCTCTACATAAACATCGCTGTTTGCACCGTGACATCAAGCCACAGAACATCATGCTTCCATCCGAAGGGGTTGCAAAGCTAGTCGACCTTGGAATCTCAAAGGAGAAGGCCGCCATGACGGCCACGGGTACCCAAGCGGGTACTTTTCCCTACATGGCGCCTGAGGTTCAGAACAACCATCGATACTCGTTTCCTGCTGACATGTACAGCGTGGGCTGCACAGCATGGCAGCTCATCAATGGGCGCACACCGTGGGAATGGGTTACGCTGCTTGGTTTCTTGGCCCAGCATCAAGCCGGTCTTCCAATGGACAGCTTACAGGCGAAAAAATCTCATGATCACTCACCTTCCAACCTCCTTTTTGACCACCTTGTGTCTGCGGTGTCTACTTTTCACGTTGCCACTCAAAACAGAATCAGGACTATCTAGTGGTATTCTGTAGCCCCTGAGCAGACGAGCGCCCTTTGCACTTTCTTCGAAGAAGACTTGATGTTAGCATCAAACATGCGTGAGAGGCAGTGTCCTGCCTCAGCATTAAACTAAGATTTCCCCCCCGTCTCTTTTCTTGCCTTTCCCTCACCCCTCACAACCAGCACCAAGAACAACGTCCCCCCGTCTCTTTTTAGCCGCATGCAATGTGTGAGGCAACTGAACCGCCCAGGTGGGACCTTCTGATCATGATAATTTGCCAGGTTGCCACCTCCCACAAACTGCAGCTGGATCTGGCCGAGGCTACGTCAGGACGGATTTGGCAGGTGAGCAGCGACACCTCCCCATATTGCGCAGCACGAGAGTACCGGGGAAAGCCTGCCACGCGTCACGTGTTCGGCGGTACTGCAGAGCCACGGGCCTACGGGTCAGGTGGCTACCGATTTCCCCTACTAAAGCATCAAGGCGTGGCGCACCTTGGGGCTTGGCGCTTGCGCTGAACACAAGCTCGTAGAGACGGTCAGCCACAGGGCAGAGCGGGACGGGGTTGGTACTGTCCTGCCTTCGACTCAAGCTTTGGCCAACTGTGGTTGACTGTCACGTTCCTGCACCCGGAGCGGCCTTTTTCTTTTTCTTCTCTTGTTGGTAGGTGTCATGGAGGGGCCTTCACGTGGTGACACTGTTGACCGCACCTTACTGGGGGGGGTCGAATACAAGAGGTACCTCTTCTATTCGGCGTGCCGATCCTGCAATTTTCCCGAAAAAGAAATGGAAAAAAGTACCGCAAACCCGGAAGCCGCGGGAATTCCCTTCTTCTTGAAAGACGCACGCAGTGCTGATACTAAGCCTGAGACCCAAAACGAAGTTGCTAACCCTGGGTGGGGGTGGGTACCCCCCTCCCCCCCCCTCCTGGTGCAACCCACTGTGGACCTACTGTGGGACCCACCTTAGCTAAATTCTCTAAGGTGAAATGGTGGAAAAAGTGGGTCAAAAAAAATTTTTTCGAGTGCTTTTTTGGGAGGATTTGGGCCAAAAAAAAGTTTTTTTTTTCTTGGTCGCTGCTGAGGAACCACCTTGGAGCGGTCACCACCCTGCTGCACACACACGGTGGACCGGTCATGGTCATGACCGCATGTTTGACCGGTCAGTTTTTGACCGGTCAGCTGAGAAAGTTATGCGGTCATTGACCGCATACCTTGCGGTCAATGACCGCGGTCATTGAATGCATCCTGTGGTAAGCCACAAGGATTCCTGCCTTTTTGGGTTGAAAATCACCCGGTCTCGGTCTCTCTCTTTTCTGGTAAACGTGCTTCTGCGTTTCGGGGGTCAGAAACGCTGGTTGGAGAAAAGGTATGTTGGGTGTCACATACAGGGCTTTTTGGTGGGATTTCTGAGGTCACAATCACACGGTGTGCTCCAGCACCGGGTGAACTGTGCAGTCCATTTTGCGGGTGTCACACCTGCACCTCGATAGTGTAAAGTTTAGATGGCTTCGAAGTTGTAGACGTTGGAGTGCCGCGCCGCAGGGACGGGCGGGACTGGTGGGCTCTCACAGTTGCACTCAGGGAGTTGATGCACCACGAAAGTCGAAAAGAGATTTGGGATAGCATTCAAGAATCTGTAGCGATAATCTGCATCGCCGGTTCGCACGTGATGTGTCATGTCTTCGCCTTTAGCCCCCTCGGGCGATGGCCGCGCTTCGATGGGCGCTCTTCTACGCCGTTTTGTTGTCGGCTCCGACGCAGAGTTCGTCCGCTTCTTCGCTCGCGTCAGTGCCGTCTTCTTGACCCTCGCCGCTGGCTTTAATGTTGATGTCGCGGGTCTCTGATGTTGCTTGTCTTCTGCTGCTTCAGGTAGCATTCCGGGTGTGCTCTTTGTCGCTTTGACGATACGTGGCGAGCAACGTTTTTCCCTCATGTGGAAACCGAGTCAGTAATCGGTTCCCTCAATCCGCTGACCATGATTGGCGCTGATGCTCGATTCGATTGTACTTACGGTGAGGCAGTTTCTCACTGGCGTTGTGGTGGATGGAAGGTGACCTCGCCCAAGCTCGTTTCCCGGGTTAAGGCAGTCACTCAACATTCCCTTGCGCTAGTGATATCAGTTACAAAGACGTGTTCTTACTTTTCCCTTTCTTCTGGGCAGTTCTCGTCAGACAATACGAAGAGCCGAAAATCCATGGCGATGTGGGCCCGTAGAGATGTCCCGCAGCACATCTTCTTTGCCGAGCTGACGACGGCAAAGTTTGTGACCGCTGTCGACAAGTAGAATCTTTGTCGACAACTTGCCTTTGTTTGTGCGCTCGCAGTCTTTGTTCGCACTTTCTCTCGTTGAAGAGATATTGTGCTATTTGCAAAGCTGGCTGCCTTCCTGTTGAAATCATCTGTTCTCATAGGTAGTGGACGCCACACTAATTTTTGTGTACGCCGGACACAACTGTTTGCGAGACTGGAGGCACTCGTTGCATCGAAGAGTTTGCAAAGGTCGACAGTCAACCTTGGGGTTTACAGCGTCTGTTACGATGGAAAGGTGCGTGGCGTCCCGTGTCTTTCTTCGCACGGGCTCACCGTCGCATCGTTTGAGAGAGCTTCACCACCAGGCTCGTTGCCAATCAAAAAACTGTCACCGTGAAAGTGTCTCACTCCTCTGCGAGGTCGGTTTGAGACGCTTTCACGGGTAAAAAGGGTGAGCCACTTACACGGGGGGGGTACGTATAGTTGTTAAGTGCGTACTTCGAGAATTAGGCCTTGCATGGGTACACTTTGCTGCCTATTTTACCTTGCAAACTGTCATAAGTACCAGTTATTGACCGCAATGTTGCGGTCAATGACCGCATGGGTGCGGTCAATGACCGCATGGGTGCGGTCAATGACCGCATGGGTGCGGTCAATGACCAGTACCCTACCGGTCAATGACCGCAAGGTACCGGTCAACATTATTGCGGTCAGCGTGGTGCGGTCATTGACCGCACCAGCCCTTGACCGGTCCACCGTGCAGGCCCTGCAGGAGGGGGGGGGGGGCCCTCCTGACTTCTTCGTTTCTGGAACTACGACAAAGCCACTGATCCTGTGCTGCTTGATTTCTTGCCGAATCAAACGGTCACCAGCCTATCGGTCGTCCCAGGATACGGTTTGTCAGAAACCCAACCTCTCGCGCAACCTGCTCCAGAGCCTTCTTTCCCGCACGCTTCTTTCTTCCATGTTATTATTACGCCTGAGCGTTTTCAGACATGTCGGCGACAGGCTTGTCTGTCGCCGACATGTCTGTATTACTAATAGACCGCGGGGGACAACTCATGAGGGAGAAAAGGAAGTGCGCGGAATCATTCCGGTGGGTTTTCGGGCTCGTCAGACTCCGGACGTGCGGAGGCAAACAGTGCAATCAGGTCCATCCCTATCCCCTGCAGCTGCATTTAGTTTCGTCTGGTGCTGGATTCGACTGTCTCTCACGGTCTATCACGTCCATCCCTATCCCCTGCAGCTGCATTTAGATTCGTCTGGATTCGACTGTCTCTCACGGTCTATCAGGAGCGGATCGACCGGCTTAGTTCCCTGCCTCGTGCCAACCCCTTGCTCCTTGTTGGCCATCCGAGATGCGGTGCGAAGTCGTCACTGTCACAGTTTCACTGAGGGAGTTGATGCACCACGAAAGTCGATTAGAGAACTTCACACAGCCTTCAGGGTGTGGTTGGTTCAAAGAAAAATTCAAGTTTTCCCACCCTCCCTAACCCCCCGGTGACCTCGCCCAAGCTCGTTTCCCCGGGTTAAGGCAGTCACTCAACATTCCCTTGCGCTAGTGCTATCAGTTACAAAGACGTGTTCTTACTTTTCCCTTTCTTCTAGGCAGTTCTCGTCAGAAAATACGAAGAGCAGAAACTCCTCTGTGCTGTGCTGGCTTTGCTTCCCCCTTTTTCTTGTACTGCTCAAAGTCTCCCGCTGTCGCTATCGGCATGGGTCACTGCGGCGTAAGCGCATAGATTCGCGTTTCACGTCTCGAGCATTTGTTCCACTACATGTAGACCTTCCGTTCCGCTCGTCGAAAAGCATTTGCGCCTCGAGAACCTGCAAGTGTTTGCTGTCGCGGCTCACGCAGGGGACTACCTCTTTTTTGTATAAGTACCTGCTGTTTCTAGGAAATGCTTGAGGAGACTGCCAGCTGCGAAAGATCAAATGCGCTGTAGCACACACGAAACACAGGTAGATCTGGGTTGAGTGGCGGACGTAAGCGTTCAACAAACTGACCTACCTCAAGGGCCATCTAAGGGCGTAGGTCAGTGCTTTAAGCTCGTCGCTTCCATTGGCAGGCTACGCTCCTCAAGGGCCATCTTAGGGTGCAGTAACGGCAGCGCTACTCTTGGGCGGCAGGGCAGGAATTGCAGTGTCAGCACCCACATGGTGGCTAACAGTGCACGCCGAACCCGTGGGCAGCACTGAAACTGCGTTTTCGATGCTGTGCCTGCTCAAGACGGGGCTTCATTGACGAACCAGACCAAATAAACTGAAATCGTGGGCAAATGGTAGGTGTACACCAACAGCTTCGTACGTTTTTTGCCGTGATTGTCAACCTTTTCGCAGGAACGCTCTCACCTCAAATTCTAATCTCCCACCGACCTTTTGAAGTATTCGAAGAATTTGGACGCAGAGAAGTTGATCTTGGAAGCACGCAAGAATTGAAACCTGAGCGACATCCGGAGAGCTATCTCCATTGACCGTAACTGTGTCAACATGGCTCGCTTCTTAAGTATGCACTCTCTTCTGACATGAATTTGTTGTATGACTCATATGTATGACTCATATTCAGTGCTGCAGTTTTAATGAAACTCTTGTAACTCTTGCAATCAGTTCCTCTCTACGCATCATAGTCTCTGCAGGATTGATTCGTTCCCATCTTCGAACATCCACTCACCCATCCTCCCCGCACTCCCGAATCAGATCGGAAGAATCTTCGAACGTAATACCCCGTCGGTAGCCAGCCGGAGACCCAACCTTGTATCCCAAGGTCCTGCCAACCCGCCGGGATCCCTCCCCACGCCTCCTCTCAGAATACCGAAGACGGAAAGCAGTTTAACGAATGCGTCTGGTTGGCAGATTCATCACGTCTTTTTTTGCTGCCCGTGATGCAGTCTGCATCTGATTGCTACCACCCACACATTGTGTCCGTGTCGTTGTACATTTTAGCCGCTCACCCAATGACACAGATGGTCGGACGGCTCTGCATATTGCCAGCAAGAACGGTCACTCAGAAGTTGTCAAGGAATTGATAGCAGCTGGTGCCAAGGTCGACGTGCAGGAGGAGGAGGGTATGTTTTACAATGCGAAGAATGGTTTTTTGCTCATGTGGGTGCTATGAGGCCTCCACGTGCGAGGCAGATGACATCACAGAAGAGGCATAGGTATTGCAGAAGGGGGTACAGCTACTGGACGTCCGGCTCAGCAAACTCGAAGGCTTGAATGTAGCCGGTGCTTCTCACTGGCCCCGACGCACGCCAGCGTCCTCCTCCAAACCCTCGCTACCTCTATTTATGTCTCTCTTTCTCTTTTCTTCCCGCCCTCCCTGCCCCAGAAAAGATGATTGGGTGGGTCGCGTTTCTGCGGACCTTGTTCAATGAGGAAGAGTGGAGGGACGTGAGTAGAAGCCTCCGAGGCCTCCCGGACGATACGACCCTTCTGACACTGGAGAGGCTTCCGATGTGGGCACTTCCGGTGCGTGTGCCCAGTCCTGAGCTGTACCGCAGAGTACAGGACTTGGTGAGAGCGCGTGATCAGAGCTCTCCTGCGCTGGTCAGTCCCGTAACACGGGTTGAGAAGAGGTCAACGTCTCAGCGGCGGGCGCTAAAGCGTGCCCTCGAGGACGTCCCCCTGATGCAGCCCGCCCTCGCATGAGGAGCCTGTACACGACTGCAGGCACAAGGAGGGTCAACAACTCGAACACGGCCACGTACAGGGAGTGGCGTGCGAGCGAGGGCGTGCATCCATACCCGACGACGGTCCGGAGGCTTGAGAACTTCGGCGGATACCTGTAGGCATGAAAGATGAGGCGTACAAGGCGCCCCACAACATCATCAACGCCATCTTAGCCGAGGACACGGCGGATGGTTGGGTTCTCGAGAATCCTGCTGACGACATCCGCAGGATGATCAGAGCGTTGAAGAGAGCGGCGCCTGACCCTGAGAGCGACGAGCCCCGAGGCGCCGCACAGTCCCGTCAGATCTTCGGCTTCGTGCGGACCGTTGGCGGGTACGGCGCGGATGTGCAGCTGCTGGGTGAGCACTTCACTCTCCATGCAGTCGATCCTGACGGAGGATGTCCGCGTCGGCGAGGGCGGCGTGAGGGTTGGATCGACTATGTTCAAGGCAACAGGGACGTGCAGTAGATACCTCACCTTTGAAAGCATCAATCTGTTGCCCCCTTTGCTCCTGCCGAATGGACCCGACAGCGTGCCAGAGTCTATTCTGTACTGCCCTGTCGAGGTCTTTTCCCTTCTGAAACTCATGGCCAAGGGGAAACGCCTCTTGTGCCGGTTTCCCGTCCATGCCTCGTTTAGGGATGCCCTCCGCGGGACTGCGGGGAAGCGGGGCATCCTGCAGCCGTTCAACGACGCCGACTGCTCGGGACGGACGAGGGCGCGTTTTCTAACCCACAGTGCCCGGATAGATGGTTGTTGCATCCCTTCTGAAAGCGGGTATGGACCCCATGCAGGTTCAAAAGATGGGTGATTGGGCATCAGGAGACATGGTGACCCACTACGACGAGAAAGTCCTAAGGGACCCAGGGTGTGTTGAGGCGTAAAAAGCTTACACCGAGCCACTCGAAGTTCTCGTACAGAAAGTGAAGAACAAGAAGGCAACCCGTGTCCCCGACGTCGACTGCGAGACATGCCACCGAAGAACGGAGGGCTCCACAAAAGAGCTCTACGTTTTCCCAAGTGTGATGGATGTGGCTCTTAAGCAAGATCCCATATATTTACTACGTTTTACAAGGTTGCCGACCAAATTTACTAATTCTTACAAACGTCGCAATCATAGCAAGATGAATGAAAAAAGACCCCGCCTCGTTTACCCATGCCGTTCATTTGAAGGAATCCATCCGTGAGACTTACGCCGTCCAAGTGCCCGTGCCTTGCAACCCTTGAGTGCAAGTATAATATTATACTTCCTCCCGTTACGATACCGCTCCTGGGGGGCAGGGAAAAAAAGCGAAGGATGAAAAGCAATGGTGAGGTCCGTCCCCTTCGATGTGGTTGTTGCAAACGAATATGCTCCGAGGTAATCAACAAACCACGAAAGGGCTCCAAGCGCGGCACGTCAAGTGACCCACCGCCAGCAGCAAAGAAACGAAAGTGCGCCAGATGTGGTGATTCGGGTCACAACGTTTTGACATGCAAGAAGCAGGATGATACATAGCAGATCGGTGAATGTCGTTTTCCCTTGTTCCCTTATCAAACAAAGATGGAACCCAAAAAACACCGAATTCCAATGTGGAGAGCGGCTCACAACGTGTACTTTCCGGACAAGAAGATGCCACATGTCAACATATGACACGGAAGATTTGTGTTTGCCCAAGATCATCCATTCTCTGTCGCCAGCGTCTCGACCCTGAGACGTGAATCTGAAAGTAACACCTCCCGCTTCAGGCTGCCCGTGATGCAGTCTGCATCTGATTGCTACCACCCACACATTGTGTTCGTGTCGTTGTACATTTTAGCCGCTCACCCAATGACACAGATGGTTGGACGGCTCTGCATATTGCCAGCGAGAACGGTCACTCAGACGTTGTCAAGGAATTGATCGCAGCTGGTGCCAAGGTCGACGTGCAGGAATATGGGTGTATGTTTTACGATGCGAAGAATGTTTTTTTGTTCATGTGGAGGCAGATGACATCACAGAAGAGGCATAGGTATTGCAGAAGGGGGTACAGCTACTGGACGTCCGGCTCAGCAAACTCGAAGGCTTGAATGTAGCCGGTGCTTCTCACTGGCCCCGACGCACGCCAGCGTCCTCCTCCAAACCCTCGCTACCTCTATTTATGTCTCTCTTTCTCTTTTCTTCCCGCCCTCCCTGCCCCAGAAAAGATGATTGGGTGGGTCGCGTTTCTGCGGACCTTGTTCAATGAGGAAGAGTGGAGGGACGTGAGTAGAAGCCTCCGAGGCCTCCCGGACGATACGCCCCTTCTGACACTGGAGAGGCTTCCGATGTGGGCACTTCCGGTGCGTGTGCCCAGTCCTGAGCTGTACCGCAGAGTACAGGACTTGGTGAGAGCGCGTGATCAGAGCTCTCCTGCGCTGGTCAGTCCCGTAACACGGGTTGAGAAGAGGTCAACGTCTCAGCGGCGGGCGCTAAAGCGTGCCCTCGAGGACGTCCCCCTGATGCAGATGAGGAGCCTGTAGACGACTGCAGGCACAAGGAGGGTCAACAACTCGAACACGGCCACGTACAGGGAGTGGCGTGCGAGCGAGGGCGTGCATCCATACCCGACGACGGTCCGGAGGCTTGAGAACTTCGGCGGATACCTGTAGGCATGAAAGATGAGGCGTACAAGGCGCCCCACAACATCATCAACGCCATCTTAGCCGAGGACACGGCGGATGGTTGGGTTCTCGAGAATCCTGCTGACGACATCCGCAGGATGATCAGAGCGTTGAAGAGAGCGGCGCCTGACCCTGAGAGCGACGAGCCCCGAGGCGCCGCACAGTCCCGTCAGATCTTCGGCTTCGTGCGGACCGTTGGCGGGTACGGCGCGGATGTGCAGCTGCTGGGTGAGCACTTCACTCTCCATGCAGTCGATCCTGACGGAGGATGTCCGCGTCGGCGAGGGCGGTGAGGGTTGGATCGACTATGTTCAAGGCAACAGGGACGTGCAGTAGATACCTCACCTTTGAAAGCATCAATCTGGTCACGAACGGCATCCTCCAAGGCTGCCCTATCTCCGTGGTCCTGATCAACGCCCTTCTGTCCGTGCTCTCGAAAGCCCTGGTCAGCCGGGCACGAGTGAGTCCGAAGTCCTTTGCTGATGACTTGTACCTCCTCTCGCGACTCGCGAAGCTGCTCCAGGAAGGAATAGAAGTCACCGCGATATTCGGGAGTCTGACCGGCCTCGCTCTCAACGAAGGCAAGTGTGCCTCCTTCTCGACGTCGGAAAAAGGCCCCCGTCTCGAGGTTGGAGGCAAGGCGGTGAAGTCGGTGAAGACCGTTAAGGTTCTGGGCGTTCCCCTGGGCACAGAAGGGCCTGTGGACAACGGTAGGTCTGACGCGACCGTGGAAGCCGCAGCCAGGCTGGAAGCGTCGCCACTGAAGCCGCGCACCAAGTTCCGCGTCATGCAGACGATCGCGGCATCCGCGCACTACGGCGCGGCCTACTGCGCCAACTCGGCCGGTGGCTTTGCGAACAACTCCGTCCTTCGCACGGCTCTCTCCGCCTGCTTGATTCCTCGCTCAAATCGGGCGAAGAGCCCCCTCGCGACACTTACCCTTGTTGCGAAGGCGCACTTGTGCGATCCGGCATGCGCCTCCGGGTACAGCTCACTCCGCACCGCCGCGAAGCAATACCAGAAGGAGAGGTTTCGGCTGCGAATGGATGCCCTTCTTGTATCCGGGGCTGACGCCTCCTTAAAGGGCCCCGTCGGGCTGATATCCAATCTCCTTCGAGAGATACGTTTCCTGCCGGCGAAGCGGCACAGTTTCGAGTTGCTATCGTTCGAAGGTGCGACCGTGCCTTTTTCCGGGAAGGAGACACTGCACTTCGTCCGTGAGGGCCTGCGTCTTCGAGCGTGGCGCTACCTGACGACACAAAGGCAAGGCTACTCGGGTATCGAGAGGGGGGTGGATGTGCGCCTGCTGAACAGACTGTGGCAGAACCGCGCGACGGAGGACAGGCTCAGCTTTGCAATCCGCAAATGCATCGCAGGAGCGGTGTACTCTCGCGAGTGGTGCAACAGAAAATGGGGAACGGATGACGGCGTATGCGAGTTCTGCGACGGTGGGACGCCGGGGACCCTGCTGCACTATTTCTGGGAATGCCCGGGACCGGGGGGCAGGTGGGTCAATCTACGTTGCCGACTCGACGTCGCAGGAGTGGCGGCACAGAATATGCCCCTATGCCTGAGCACACGGGGGATTCCCCCCATCGGAACCCCGCCGGTACTCGTGGAGAGGGTCCAGAAGCTGATCGGGACCATCTCCATCGAGATGGCGCAAGCGCAGCGTAATATCGCGACGACGCGCCCCTGGGAGCTTGCCTCCGCCGCGGCAGGGAGATATGACGTTGAGCTGGCAAGGGACAGCCGTGAGCTCCTCACGAAGCAGATCGGGACGCGCTTCGCGGCGACGCTAGTCTACTGGCTAAGGAATCTACGTTGGGTCAACACCCCCCCTCTCCCTACGACCGGCGTGGAACTCGCTTTGGATTTTGAGGCCTACACGCGATCCAAGCTGCCTGGGGAAACGTTTGCCGAAAAAGGGTTGCAGATAGGATATCTAACACGAGCCATCAACGACCTAAGCTTTGCTGACACGGGGGCCTCAGCCTTCCCCGGGAAGTGGCGTCAGGGTGTATGCTCTTTACGCTGCCTGGGTGCGCCGGCAATGCCGGGATTCACACACCGTCCACGTTTTGCAGCTGGACGGAGGACAGAGGCGATGTTAAACGGCATAGTAGCAGTTTGCTCCAAAGACAGCTGGAATGACGCCAAACCCGTGTACCCTCAGGACGTAGCCTTCGCTCAATGGAAGCTGAAGTTTCCCATCAAGGT
>JAPJBO010000764.1:0-110189 GCA_030068145.1 Diplonema papillatum
TTTAAGCCACGGACACATAAGGCGGACCATCATCAGCGCGGAACCTGAGTGTCTGCAGACAGGACAGCGGTGTGAGTCTGGTTTGTCAGGCGGCTGTTCGTAGCTCGTCACAGCCAGGACCACCCGTGCTACTAGAGCACAGGCGAATCCGTCACGGGGAGAAGGCCCCTACAACCGTGTCTGAGCAATCAGTTAAAAACTCAGGGCACTCGCCCTGATTGTGACTGCGACTCGCTAGAGCACTGACTTGTCTTCTTTTTACGGTGGCAATCTGCGAAGTAAACTCCGCAGAGCACAGTGGACATGGGGTTGCCGTGTGCAGCACCAATGGTTGAAGTACCAAAAGGAAAAGAGTGCGAGGAAGTAATCCTGCGTGCTGAGGGCAGCAAGTCGCGTTACGCGAAGTACCCTACTGGAATGGGGGGATTGCAAGAACGTGCTTGGAATGGGTATGTGCTCAACACCGCACTGGTCCCGTCTGCGCCGTGTTTCGGTCCTTTAAGCCACGGAGACATCAGGCGGACCATCATCTGCGTGGAACCTGAGTGTCTGCAGACAGGACGTGCTGGGTGGGTTGGGGGGGGGGGGGGGGGGGGGGGGTTTGGGCAGATGTTTTCTGGTATACACGGTGGACCGGTCAAGGGCTGGTGCGGTCAATGACCGCACCACGCTGACCGCAATAATGTTGACCGGTACCTTGCGGTCATTGACCGGTAGGGTACTGGTCATTGACCGCACCCATGCGGTCATTGACCGCACCCATGCGGTCATTGACCGCACCCATGCGGTCATTGACCGCAACATTGCGGTCAATAACCGGTACTTATGACAGTTTGCAAGGTAAAATAGGCAGCAAAGTGTACCCATGCAAGGCCTAATTCTCGAAGTACGCACTTAACAACTATACGTACCCCCCCCGTGTAAGTGGCTCACCCTTTTTACCCGTGAAAGCGTCTCAAACCGACCTCGCAGAGGAGTGAGACACTTTCACGGGCAGCTGACAGTGTTTTGATTGGCAACGAGCCTGGTGGTGTAGTTCTCTCAAACGATGCGACGGTGAGCCCGTGCGAAGAAAGACACGGGACGCCACGCACCTTTCCATCGTAACAGACGATGTAAAACCCAAGGTTGACTGTCGACCTTTGCAAACTCTTCGATGCAACGAGTGCCTCCAGTCTCGCAAACAGTTGTGTCCGGCGTACACAAAAATTAGTGTGGCGTCCACTACTATGAGAACAGATGATTTCAACAGGATTACTGGCTCGGTTTCCACATGAGGGAAAAACGTTGCTCGCCACGTATCGTCAAAGCGACAAAGAGCACACCCGGAATGCTACCTGAAGCAGCAGGAGACAAACAACATCAGAGACCCGCAACATCAACATTAAAGCCAGCGGCGAGGGTCAAGAAGACGGCACTGACGCGAGCGAAGAAGCGGACGAACTCTGCGTCGGAGCCGACAACAAAACGGCGTAGAACGCCCATCGAAGCGCGGAGAGGGCTAAAGAGGTGAAAGCGTGACACACCACGTGCGAACCGGCGATGCAGATTATCGCTACAGATTCTTGCATGCTATCCCAAATCTCTTTTCGACTTTCGTGGTGCATCAACTCCCTGTGTGCAACTGTGAGAGCCCACCAGTCCCGCCCGTCCCTGCGTGCTGGCATCGGACCACGCCTCCACGAGGGTGCAGCTTCGAGTCGAAGCCGACCCACCGGTTGTCCGATAGACGCCGGCTCACCCCCGCAGGAACGGAACGATATCGTCCCTCACGCGGACTAGCGACTCCCAGCCCAGGGAACCGGTCAGGACCTGGTGCGCCAGGGTCACCATCCGCGCTCAAATGGCGGTCTCGACGACTTCCAGACGCCGCGCAGAGTCATTTGCGTCAAATCGACAGAGCAAAAGAGGAGGTGCGGCTTCTGCACCCACCCTTGCTATAGCCGGTACCTCTTCGCTGCGAAGTCAAACTCGACTCCCAGGACAACCGGCGTCGAGCTGGGCTCGAGGACAGACTTCTCGTCCTTGCTCGAGGACAGACTACTCGTCCTTGACCATCATGCGCACCATACGGGCACGCTGCAGGACCCGGTTGCGCACAGCGCGAAGCGCGTCCGGACAGGCACCGACGAGGGCCCAGTCTTCGTACCAGACTATCCTGTCGTCCCCGGCAAGCTCCGTGATGACAAAATCAGAGTCCTGCGCAATCATAGAAAACGACCTGCCCAGGCGCCACCAATACAGAGCCACGCCCCCGTCGGGTCTCCTGGTCCGAAGCCCGAAGAAAGCGCCGTCTTCCCGACCTTCGCTGCTGAAGTCGATGTCGATGTTGCGGGTCCTCGCTCGCCTTCCGCTGCTTCCGGCAGAACGAGCACCACGTTCTCACGCTTCGCCTGTCTCGGCGCTGACGCGGGGCCCTCCGGCTCCGCCTTCCTCTTCTTCGTCGTTGATTCTTCTCCTCTCGCCACGGCCGCCCGGTGGTGCCCTTCCCTGCAGCAGTGCCCGCGTCTCCTACTCCCCAGGTCGGCGTGTTTCTTGCAGCTGTCGCACGTCGGCATCTCATGGTCGAGACATCGGTGGTGATGGTTGCGACAGCATTCCGTTGTCGTCTTACATGTGGTGCACTGCGTCATCCGGTGCTCGGCACACATTTTCCGCTCACCCCACTTTTCGTGTCCGGGAATCCCTTCCGGTACGAGCCACGGGTCTCCTCCGACGACGGCCGACTTCTTGCCCTTCTTCTTCTCCGTGGTGTCGTCGAAGGCCGTCCATCTCGCTGCACGCTCCGCCCTCTCTCTTCCGTGCGTCGGGAAAAGGTCCATCCCCCACGCCTCACCGCTCGCCTTCAGCTGCGTCTCCAAGACTCCCATCGTCTCCTCGCCGCCGCGGAAAATTGGCCTCATCTCGTAGCCCGTTGGGCTCCCCGGCGTCGGCCGTCCTACTGGGAATTGGAAGAAATAGGACTTCAGGTCCCGAGCAGTTGTTGGTACTCGTGGCCCGGGAAAAGCAGGAAGTTCGGGCCCGAGATCCCATCGAGGTGCCGCAGCACGATGCGGATAGAGGAGCGGCAACGAGTCCGTACCGCCCCTTGCCCACATCAAAGCCTGGGCGGCGGCCGTCGGCCAAGCTCCCCAGGCAGTGATCTGGTCTGCCAGGTTCTTTGGCGGCGACGGCACCGAGTCCAGAAAAATCTGAAAACTCGCTAACACCGTCCGAGTGGCAGCTGAGTGATGGCCGCCGCACCCAAGCTGCGCCATGTACTGCGCCATCTGCAGGGGGTCGTCGGTGTTCACCCCTGAGACCGATAAAGTTGTCCCCTTTGGCTCTGATCTTCACCCGTCGATGAAGATTCGGAGCGTTGACGGGTTTGCGTTGACGACCAAAGTGAACTGGGTGCGGATGAGCAGGACAAGAAAGAAAGGTGCTGGGATATACAAGCTCTGGGAGGCCTTTATCCTCTTCTGCCGCTCTCCCACAGACGAGTCGAGGAGTCGCCTCGCTCGCGGCTGGGAACGGATCTACCTGGAAAACAGTAGAAAGTGTGTTCTATGCCCGTCCCTGTCGGGCTCCTGGAGCGCTCCGGGGCTGAGCCCCGGGCACCGACCAGCCCCGGGGCTCCCTGCTCCGAGAGCCACGGACTACAGGCCCAAGTGTCGAGGCATGGGCGTCGGGCCCTACGGTGGCGGTGGTCGCCTGTTGCTGATGGGCGACAATGGGCCTATGGGGTGCCCCTAAACATCATGGCGTCCGTGCTGGCGGAGAACAAAGCGGCGGCGTGTGTCCTCGACGACCCGCTCAATGAAAGAGCGTGAGTAGGATGATGGCTGTCCTCAGGAGGAGTCGCCGGACCCACGGCGGGCGAAGCCGCCGGGCGTGAAGGAGTTCAGGACGATCTTCGATGCCGTCCATGACCACGGCGCTGCTCCGCAGATTCTGGGCGAGTTTCTGGCGCTGCTTAGAACCTCGAGTATGCGGGCGTCCAGGGCGCACAAGGTTCTTGACGTATGAGGCCATAAATTTGGTGCCTCCGCTCGCGCCCCGACTGCTTGGCACAGATCGGAGCGCGAGCGGCCAGACGAGTCCTGGTCAAGACCGCGGCACTCCAACGTCTACAACTTCGAAGCCATCTAAACTTTACACAGGTGCAGGTGTGACACCCGCAAAATGGACTGCACAGTTCACCCGGTGCTGGAGCACACCGTGTGATTGTGACCTCAGAAATCCCACAAAAAAGCCCTGTAGGTGACACCCAACATACCTTTTCTCCAACCAGCGTTTCTGACCCCCGAAACGCAGAAGCAAGTTTACCAGAAAAGAGAGAGACCGAGACCGGGTGATTTTCAACCCAAAAAGGCAGGAATCCTTGTGGCTTACCACAGGATGCGTTCAATGACCGCAACATTGCGGTCATTGACCGCAATGTTGCGGTCATTGACCGCAAGGGTGCGGCCAATGACCGCAAGGGTGCGGTCATTGACCGCATGGCATAACTTTCTCAGCTCACCGGTCAAAAACTGACCGGTCAAACATGCGGTCATGACCATGACCGGTCCACCGTGTATCGGAACATCAAAGGTATGGAAGCGTATGTTGGATGCGTCTCGTAACTGACTTTAGCAACGGCGCATCCCGAAGCCAGGTTGGTATTTTGAAGAAGCATAAGCGTGAACAAAAAGGAAGATCGATACCAACGTGCCATCAGTTGTAGGGTCCTCAGACCAGCCGGGCCGTTGATTGACACGGTGCCATCGTTTTCAACCACGGTGCCAGCATTCTCTCCACTGAGGAACAGCATGGTTAAGCAAGACGTCATCGCCGCACTTTCGATAGCATCGATGTGGAGAGGCATCCACGCGGGGTTGCTACTCCGGATGCGTTCCTTGTCTCTCAGTTCGATCAAACTCTGCGTCCACGCTTCCCACGTATCGGTGCGCATCTCAACGCCGTTTTCCACGAAGAGGTCGTTTCTGTAGAACATGTACAGCGCATTGGCTTCCCTCGGGATAGTGAGCGCGTGCCCTTCGGAGTTCCGCGTGAAGAATTTTGTCCGGATGCCTTGCAGCAGCGAGTCTGGAAGAGGCATCAACTGCTCGGAAAAGGGTAAAATCCACGGGTTGTTGAAGTCGATGACTTCTAGGTCGCGGTCCTCTGAGTCCATCAAATCGGCGACAATCGGGAACTGCTCGTCGTCACTTGCTCCGCCCGTGAGCTCACGCAACGAGACTTCATTTATATTCAGGTTGGGGTACCTGCGGTTCAGCGACTCCAGGAACTCGCAGCCCTGCCCCACGATAATGCGAATGATGTTGCTGGAAACGGAAATCTTCTCCACCCTTGACGTTCCGTTGAACAGCAGATCGCACCTCCTGTTGCAGTAGGAGCAGTCCGCATTCGCGGTGTGAACAAACGCCGCCGCGAGTACACACGACAACAACCCGATCGGTTTTCCCATCGGCGCTTCTCTTTTTTTTTTTTAAGATTTCCCGTGTGCAGGCAAGATTTCCTGGGAGAAGTAGGGGGTTTGGGGGGCTTTCCGGCCTGGTAGGTCCGCTTTCATGCGTACCGTTCCCGAGGGGTTTATACCTACCCTGCGTATCGATGCTAGCTTGAAAGAGCGAAGAACACTTAGCAATACTAAATGATCGGAATGAGGCTCGGACTGTGTCTTCGTTCATTTTCCCAAAGACGGGTTTTTTGGGTTTGTGATGAGATGGACCGAGGTACCCTCGAAAACGTGATAGACATATCTCTCAGAGTTAGCAGGCTTTGTGAAATGGCTGCTTCAACGACCTATGTAGTCCCTTTGTTAGTTGTTGGTAATAAAAAAAGCGATGTCGTGTGCAAGCCATGCACTACAAAGAGGAACTGAGGGCAATTCGTTCAGTCTTCGTAGTTTCGTGCCTTTCCTGTACACGTTCATTGTAGACGGACCGTAAGAACTGGGGATAAGCCGTTTTCCATGCCAGTGCCAACAGTCCGCTTGTTCGTTGCCCCTACCTCTCTCCTTCCGAGCTTCCCCTCCTTGTCTGTATCAAAATGTGTCGGATGGCAGCGTGTTAAATCAACAGGGTTGACACACGTACGCACAAACACATTCTTTTGGTGGCCGCTCTAATGTTATTGTGAACGTCAACACAGTGTGTTGGTGCGCGACGTGCTCCACCGGGTGGGGGACTTAAACTGTGCGGTCCATTTTGCCGGCGTGGCCAGGATTCGACAAGAATGTCCCTGGAAACATTCACGACGGCCGGGGCACGTCAACCTTTTCGTCCCAGGGACGGTATGTCACGGTCTATCAGGAAGGAAGATAGACCGACTGAAAACCCTGGGGTTCTGATGTTTTTTCAGAGTGCAAGTTTTCCTTAAGGAATTGCCTTGTGGTGGTGATTTCGCCTTGCTTTCACATTCTGAGCCTAAACGAGCATCCAACCGCTTCCCCCAGATTTCCGGGGCATTTTAGGGCCACCTGAGTGGTAGGTTTCCAGGTTTGGGTTTCTGACGACCTCCCTTTTTCGGCAAAAGAGGGGATCGTTTTCAGGGTCCTTATTCCGTATTCCCCAAGGTTCCAGAGTGCCAACTCCGGCGCTTCTCAGAAACCAGCACTGCAACAAAGGGGAAGGAGAGAAAACTCCGGCAGACGTGCATTCTCGTACATTGTGACGTCCTGAATGTGGAGACTCGAAGCGTATAAGACGTGGAAGTAGAAAGAGCGAGTGAGATAGCAAACAAGAAAGGGACGCAGGAAGGAGACGAGCAACGAAAGAGATCGAGAACAAAACGCGGGAAGAAAGCACCCCCGAAAACAAGGCTACGCCCGCCCCACGTTTCCGTCGGTTTAGGTCAGCTTCCCCGAAATGCAGTGAGAAAGGCAAAGCAGTTGAGCGCTGTCCTTTTCGAGGTAAAAGTTCGCTTGAAACCGGTCGCCTGAAAGCGGTGCCAAAGGCCACGCGTTCGCGTTGAGACGGTCCCACTCTGGATGTTTTGTCGAGGGAGAAAAGTCGCCTCCATTTATCCCGTGATGGTGTCGCATTTTCGCTTATCCATGTGCGAAAAGGCGACACTGACACGGGAGCACGGGTTCCATCTTTTCATGAAGAAGTGTCAAGTATGACACCAAGGAGCACGCAGGTCATGTCTCTCTCCTCTGCACATGCTGAAGAAAACACGAGATGACATAGCCGCACGCACCACTTCTCCGCACCTTGGTCCCACCCGCGTTAGTGTCGCCTCCCGTGTTAGTGTCGCCTTCTCTGAAAAGGTGCCTTTAGGTAGGCGGCACAAACACGGTGTGCAGGCAGTGACAAAACCTCGTTTCGCGATGAGCCAATTTTTGCGGTTGGCCCCTGTGTGCAGGCCAAACCTCGCTTTTTCCCCTGCCCGCAGAACGCGAAAATAGCTATCTATTTACTGAGATTAATAGAGGAAAAAGGCACTCGAGTTTGTGTTACCGTCGATCCCGAAGTTTTTTTTTAGTTTTTGGCCACGAGTGCCGGGAGCCATATTTTTGGAGCCGTGGCATAATGAGCGTCTGCGTTACATAATGGAGTAAAGAAATTGTGACCCATGCAAAAAAAGCTTTCTTTCTCGCGGAATGCATTTCTTCCCGAAGCCCATGTTCGCAGCACCGCGTCGCTTCCGAAACTGCCCCTGAAAGTGTACAAAAAAGCAATCAAAACAAAAACAAAAACAAAAGATCAGTCCGTTCCAGGGCGCAGTGAGACCGGCGGGGATCCGCTGCTGAAGTCTCCGAGAACGAAGAGGGGGCTGAAGTCAGCAGCTGAGACCACAGTTCTTAAGGCTGCTAGAGAGAAAAAGGGGCGGGTTTATACTTTTGCGTTTGCTCACGAAAAGGGGGGAGGAGAGTTAATGGCCCTGGATCTAACCCTCCGGATCGTTGCACAAGCCCTAGTCGGGGCGCCGAGGTGAAACGCTATTGTGGTGGTGGTGAGCTTCAGCATGTACTTGGTACACGGTGGAGTCCAGCCTCAGAAGCTGGAGTAGAAAGAAAAGAAAAAGAAAAAGACGTGACGGTCAACCACAGCTTGCAAAGCTTGAGTCGGAGGCAGCACAGTGCCACAACCCCGTCCGCTTTGCCCTGTGGCTGACCGTCTCGACGAGCTTGTGTTCAGCGCAAGCGCCAAGCCCCAAGGTGCGCCAAGCCTTGATGCTTTAGTTTGGGAAATCGGTAGCCACTTGACCCGTAGGCCCGTGGCTCTGCAGTACCGCCGAACACGTGAAGCTTGGCTCCCGTGTAGCAGGCTTTTCCTGGTACCTGCAGCTGAGTAGAAGATAGTCAAATTGTCATCATCAGATCCACTAACTCGTTTTCAGTGCAGCACGAACAGGTATAATACGCGCAGTGCAGAGAAGCGTACATCTGAGGCCGGACTGCACCGTGTGCCAAACCTCTCCCCGCCCCCACCGTCACCCGATCCCATGTGTATGTGTAGCATTGTTTCCCCCGTCGTTTCAGGTAGGCTCTGGATTCGAAGCATCGTGGGGTAACAAAGCGACAGCACACGCCTTCCGTGTCACTGTACAAAGTCAGACTTGCGACAAGCCGCATCTTAGAAAAGTGCGTGCGTGTAATAACAACAGCCGTGTACAACTAGTAGTCAAGGCTAGGCCCAGGTTAAGGAAAACGCGCTACAAAAACAAGGGGGGGTTGGCAGGTATAAAAAGCGTATTAAAAACGCAGCCGCCAGCAACAGTAGCAAACAACCACGGAAAACGAAGAAGCAGAACGCTAAGAAAAGAAAAAACAAGGACGAAAGGGGAAAAAAAACAGAAACAAGTGCAAAAAAAAAAAAAAAAAAGGTGAGCAAAAGCGTCTGCCCCGTTTGTTGGGTACACTCCACTGTCAACGGCAGCTCCGGGGGATAGGCTGGACGTGGGACACCGCGATAGGCAGCGCGATGCAGATCCAAGGGATGGGGGGGAGCTGTTTCGGACACCATCTTCAGTTACGTTCTCCTTCAGCGACACAGAGAACTTGAGCCCCACGCAACATGAACGATACCACCAGCATTGAATTGTCTGGTGTTGTATCGTGGTATCGACAGGGTAAGATCGAAGAGGTGGTAACCTAGTGACTAATGCAGGCCATCGGTACAGACATTCCGCATTCTAACCTTGAGCATCGTGGTTTCTAGCGGTCGCCTGAAGCACAGCACGGTATGAGGTTGTCACCTGAGTGACTAGTGCAGACCATCACCACGGGTTCTCTGCTTTCTGACTTCAAGGGTGTGGATTGGCTTAGCCAACGAATTCTTCCCTGGCCCAAGGACGGTAACAGTCCGGACGTCCAAAAAAGGAAAAGCCAGCTGCTTCATTCTGATGACGGCGAGTACACGATGGCGCCGTAGTTCGATCCATCTTCTGTAGCCGCAAGGTAATAATTAAGTGCTCTAAGGAATGGGTAGGCAAGAACCGAGACGTGAAAAAGGTGTCAGAAAATAGGGAGTCGAAAGCCTGCGCCATGGCATTACCCTGCACGCATCGGATCCGACCCGCATGCGTATTGCTAGAGTGGATATCATCTCGGCGGCTGCGTGCACGAGTATGGGTTCCCGGAGTCGACTAATCCAAGACAGGGGCCCAGCATTCGTCGAAGGCCAGGCCAGTAGCCGCTCTTCGAAGCCCAAACAGGACGCGTCTGCCACTCTTCTTTGCGCCCGCTTCTCGGCCAATACGAAGGAAGGCGGCAGTCAGACCCCTCGTGGGATTGCGGTCTTCGGGTCTATAGCTCGTCCGTTTCCAGCGACGGGCAGGCAGGGAGCTTGGCTGGGGCGGCGCGATGGGTTACAGAGTAACACCCAAGCCGCACACACCAAGCCAGCCACCCAGCTCCATCTGTCTATCCTTGAGATATAGGCGAAGCAGGTCGCATGCAATCCCCTTGAAGGTGGTGAGCACCGCGGGTAAGCAGCTATTGTCTCTAGCGTTTATTGTGGTTTAGAGGTTCGGTGTGTTTTAGTTTTCTCCGGTTGACCATTGGTGTGAGGCGGGTGGTACGAGGGGATGTAGGCATGATTGCACACTTTAACTAAGTGTTGCGACCGACACCAAGAAGGAATTCGCTTTGAATTCAGTCTTGTGTATTGTCTCACTACAAGCGTGTTTGAAGCGCGTTCATTTTTTTTTTTTTTTGAGCATTTCTTTTAGTCTCCTTTTTCCCGAAATACCCAGGGCGCTTTTTTTTTTTTTTTTTTTTTTTTGTTTTGAGTTGAGTTCTTCTTTTTCCTTTCTTTTTTTGTTGCAACTGACATCTAAGGGAGGTACTACGCCGGGTGAAACAGTTGAGAGCAAGTGTCGTTCGCTTTTTTTTTTTTCATACTTGTCCCACCTAAACAAAAAGCAGTAGTTAAAGGGTTCCTTCATGGTATCGTATATTGGTATGCGTAAATAGTAGGATTCGTGGCAGTAGCAGTGCGTGTATGTGTGTCTGATTATTCGACTTTAGCTAGCTGCTTTTCTAAGGGGAATGCAAGAGTGAAGTATGGGTTGTCGCTTCGTTTTCCGGTGGAAGGGCGCAGCTGAGACTCGGCCGTATCTACGGATACAGCCTGCCTTAGCCGGGGCAAGCGTCAACGTGCTTGTATGGGGGGGGAGAAGGGAAACGTCGAAATAATGAAAAGTACAATTAGAATGGTGGACGGGGGAAATAAATGAAACAAAGGAAAAACAGCTTAAGTCGGCGCAAACGAGAAAAAAAAATGAAGAAAAAAGACGGCGGGGTGGGAAGGGCTGGTCACCGGCATTGCTGGTGATGGCGTTACGTTCAAGGTTGCTTTTTTTCTGTATTTTCCCCCCCTGACGACAGCGAATGTCAGACGAGCCCACCCGAAGGCGGTTGGAATCCAGCGTTATTTGTGGATTGGATTCCTTTAGGCAGGGGTTTTCCGTCGTTTCATTTTAAATATGCACCCCTGCTGTGTAGAAAACACGCGGGAAAGGCCGCCAAGTTGCGAGATCTCATGGGCGGAAAGATGCTGCCACGGTGGAGGGCGGCCTCATGTGAGTAGCCGGCATACCTAGCCCCCCCGTGCATAAGATGGATGGCACCTCGCGCCAAAAGCGCAGGTGTGCTGGCATTTGGCGATTTGCCAGCCAGGATTGCCTTGGGAAGAGAGAAGAAGGAAGAGACGCAAAGGCACCGCCGTCAACTACTACAGCGTGCAGAGGTTGAGTCAAGGTTTGCGCAGTGCCGCAACCCCGTCCGCTCTGCCTCAGCAGTAACTCCCGTGCAGCAGGCTTTCCCCGTACGCTTTTGTGCTCACAAAAAGACAGGCGCTTCGTTTTGTTGTGTGCGTGCCGGTTGATCGTTTTCCCACTTGTATTTACCTGTCATTTGCCAGGTAAGAAATTCTGGTCGTAACCACCAAAACACGCTGCCTACGTCTTTTTAGCCTGCACAATACATTGCAGGGCAACCCGCAAGAGTGTTCGTACTAAAAATAGCTGCTTCGACTCCGAATGGGGCTAATACAATACAAATACAATACAAATACAATACAAATACAATACAAATACAATACAAATACAATCTGGTTTGTTCTTCGCTTACACCACCGTGTGTTGCTTTCTCCCAGGACTTTGACCTGCTGTGTTTGTGTGATTTGTCGTGTAGGGGTAGACCCGCATGACCTCACGTCCGTTCAACACGTGGTTCGGTAGTTACAGCACTTGGGATCCCTTCGATTCTTTGTCGGGCAGCATCTTCGAGCATTTCCTTTCAAGCTGGCGCTTAGTGTAAAAATGTAAAAAAAAAAAAAAAAACGGGGCTCGCCGTCACATTTAGCCTGCACAATACATTGCAGGGCAACCCGCAAGAGTGTTCGTACTAAAGAAAACGAGGCGCTCACCGTCCCCAGCCGGATTCAGCTGTCTCTAAAAAGAAATGCAGTTGCCTTGTTGCATTGCAAAAAATGTGAATATTGGACGTGTAGACACGTGCCAACCACTAGCTCTAGCCGTTCTTGCCTGGCCAAGAACCTCGAGTGGTTATTTTTGTAGCTTTTTTTTACTATTTCCACCTATTTTCTAGAGTGAAAGAACATTTCCGGAGTTGGGGCTTGCACTGATAAACGAAGTAACGGGTGATCAGCATCAACTGACCAAGGGTGATGATAATGATAAGGCAAAAGTTTCTTGTTCTTCGCGTGTACAGGGTATAAACCTCTCTGGGGGGGGTTTTCCTGTATTAGCACTTTTTCGTTGGCTTCGTTTTCATGTGCAACCGTTGTTCCGGAAATGTTCCCGTCAGTACAGATGTACTATTAAGAAGAAGAAATATAGCAGACCCCAGGGGCCCCGCATATGAATGCGCTGCCGACGCTTCCGATCCCTTGACTCGTGCAGGCACGAGCAAGGGCCAAAATTGTGGGACATGACCTGATTTTCTTCTTCTGTCTTTTTTTTTTTTTTTTTTTTTTTTTTTCTCATTTTTTGGCAGTTCCGTTCGTTTCAGGGTGCTAGCTCTGACCCTTCGACCCTGGGGGGCAGAAAACTGGTTCTTGCATGGGCGGGCGCTGCATGACAGTAGCACCTACTCACGGGTCCTCTGAGCTTGAGGGCGTCGTCTTCGAACGGTGGGCTCAATTTCTTGGAAGGGGGGGTTGCAAGAACGTGCCTGGAATTCGGTCCTTCAAGCCACGGACACACAAGGCGGACCAGCAGCGCGAGGGTCTGCAGACAGGACAGGGGGGAGTGGGTGTTTTTTTCAGAGCCCGCCGGTTTCTCCGGTTAAACCCGGATTTTCGAACCAGTAGTACCCCCCGCCTCAAGCTAGCACCCTGGTTTCATCGTTCGGTTTCATCTAGCAGCATCGTATAAGGGGGAGAAAACAATTGGGCGCCCTGCCCGCGGCTCAAAACGTGCGCGCTCGCCAGGGTTGAGAGAGAAAGAAGTGTGAAAACGGTTTTTTTTTTTTTTTTTTTTTCTTCCCGTTGACAACTTGTGTCAGACTAGCCCACCCGGTGGTTGATTCCTTCAGGCAGGGTCTCCCCCGTCCAGTGTTTGCTTGGGTCCTAGATGATGGGCGCTTTCGGCTATTTATTTCCTCTTTCGCTCTCTCTCGTTTTTTTTTTTTTTTTTTTTTGCCTGGAAAATGGGTACTACACGGGAGAGAGACAGAGACGAGTTAGAGTGCAGGGACCATCTCCCCGGGGAGTTTCCGGTCTCCTCGCTTCTCTTCGTGCTGCTACGGCGGGCGTAAGTCGCTCCGGAGGCGCGCTTCTTCGTGCTGCAGCGGGCGCTCTGACCAGCGGGTGAGCTCGTCTCGCGGGGCATCGCCGCCTTGTAATGCTGCGGGCCCTCTTCTTTCTCGCGACTGGATGATGGAAAGAGAGTGCCGTTTTCGCTGAACGCAGCGCCTGATCGTTTTGACGTAAAGCTGGATTCAGGACGCAAGTGAAATCGGCGAGCTTCTCATTTTCTCCAACATTTCATGTTTGGTAAAAAGAAATACCTGGCCCAGGTCGCCACTGTTTTTTTCCATGCACATCCACTAGACACCCTACTACACGAACAAACTGCAGCTTTCCAGGATAGTTAACCCTGTCCCCGCGTGAAGCGTTTCAAGGGTCAAACGTTCCTTCATAAAGAGACGACTGCATCATCCGGGGCCATGGTCAACAGGATCGTCAATGTGTCACCACTTCAGATCTCAGCATCCACTGTTTAGCCCCTGGTGCTCCCTTTCTAACACAGAGTCTAAGAGTAAAGCAGGGAAAGAGTGTGCGGCAGTGACCGTCTTCTCCGAAGAGCTCCCGGTCGTGCCACACGTACAAAAATGTATCATAAAATAAAACCCAAAAAAGAACGAGTAGGGACGGCATTTGGTCGCCCGGTGCATCAACGTATTCATCACGGCGGTACAAAAGAAAAAGGAATGCAGAAAAGAAAAAGAGCCAAAGGCACGAAGAAGATGGCGCGAAGGGCGCGGGACTAAGAAAAGGAGTAGTGTGTGTATGGGTGTGGGCGCACGTTGGATTCCCTTCTGTTTCTTCGCTATTCCTGGGAAGTCGATGGCACGCATGCGGCTCCGCTCTCTTTATGTCTCAGCTGCTTTTTTTTTTTTTTTTTTTTTTTTTTTTTTTTTTGCAGCAGCACAGGGGACTTTAGCTCTTTGTCTGACCGAGCAAAAAAGCCGGTTTCAGCCAAAAACCCGGTTTTGGGGCTCTGCGGTGCCTGTGGGTGTCTGAGTGCCTGGAACCGTCGCCCCGCGCACGTAAACAAGGGGACGGAGGGGGGTGGTGAGATATAAGCTTGAGGTGGTGGTGGTGTGCACGTCTATCAAACTACGGAGTGGTAAGTGAAAAGCTTCGAATTGCAGTGACACACCGTGACGCGTCATGTGTCTGCAGTCACTGTACAGTACAGTACAGTACAGGGGCCACTTGAAATCATAATTTATAAATTATTTTTACTTTTTTGAAAACCCGAAACCGGAAAAACCCGGTTCCTGAAACCGGGAAACCGGGTTTCCGAAGTCCCCTGCAGCAGCAGCAGCAGAGCAAAGGGAGAGGGGTGAAAAAGAGGGCAAACGGTGGAACCTGCGTTTGTCCGTTTTTTCGTTCCCTCCTCGCTTTTGGCGAGTGGATATGAGGAGTTCGCTCAGAAACGTAAGGATTCCAGCTTGACGCGCCGAAGGAGCTCAAGCAAGCTTGCTAGTTGTGTTGTGTGCGTGAAAAAGCATCAGAAAAGGTGCAGGGGAGGGAAGCTTGAAGAAGGATGAGACGGAAGGTTCTAAGTGATGCAGAGTTTTACCGCGGTCGGTTGCCGCGCTTTTTTATTTTCCCCATCTCTGCGCCTCTGCAATCAGGGAAAAGGGGGAAACGGAGCCTCCCCCCCCTTCCAGAATTTTTCAAAGGGAGTGCACGGAGTCCAGCCTCAGAGGCTGGAGTTAAAAGAGGGTGTGCTACAAGCGGGCGTGCAGTACACCCGCGTTTCGGGTGTGGCTCGGAAACACCCCCTTTAAACTCCTACTTCTGAGGCGACCTCACCGTGTAGCAAACGGGGTCCGCAGCTCTCGTCGGACTATTGCTGCTGAACCAGCCCAGCTCGTGGGCCAAGGTGCAGAGTTGACTACGAGCGGTGTTTGCTTGCCAGAATATATTGAGCCGGGCCACCCCACGACTGTGTATGTAGTATTGAGTTCTGTAAAGTGCAAGTGCCATCAAGGCAAGCGAGCACTAGACTGTGTTAGACAGCATTGGGAACTTGAAATGCAGGTACCACAAGGAGTAGGCTCGCATTGTCAAAGGCCAGGGTTACTTGATAACGTCGTCCGAAGACGATCTCGATGTGGACGTGTGATGATGACAGGCTGGTGATATCCAGCTCCATTTTTTTTTTTGGAACTGCGCTCCCCACCCCGGCTGTGATAGACAGCGGCAGTTCGGTGCACTTCCTAGAAATAGGGGTGGACGGGCTCAAAATATTGTGAAGGATCTTGTCGGAATGACCGACAGAATTTTTGGGAGGTACTCGTCACCCCGCGAGCGTGGCGATGCTTTGTTCACGGCGAAGCACCGTAAGCTGGAGCCAAAGAAGGTGCGCCTAGGTCACACACCCGAACCCCCAATAACACGTTAAGTGCACAGTCGAAAAGCCCAGCACCAGCTCGAGCCTCTGCGGCTGGACCCGTGTACGCGCGATGGGCGAGCTTGCTTTCTCGTACAAGGGGGAAAATCTTAGTTTAACGTTTAGGCAGGACACTGCCTCTCATGCATGTTTGATGGTAGCATCAAGTCTTCTTCTCGTACAAGGGGAAGGGTTTGCATTTCAATTTCTCAAAGGTTTTTGCGGTTCTTTCTCTGTTTTTTTTTTTTTTTCTTCTTCGTCGTTCGTGTTAATCCAACACGCTTTCCTGCCGGTTCGGGGCTTTGCCTACTGTCAAGTACCTGGCACGCACCTCGTTGCAGGGCCGTGCCCAACAACTGAGCCAACGTCGTATATTTGCGGGGTAGTGCAATGGGCCTTCCTCTCCCCAAGAACTAAAACTCGGCTGACACGCGTGCTGTTGTGTTCGTCGTCCAAGAGTGAAAGTTTGCATTGTTCTGTCAGTTTTGCCAGGTTCTGGTTCGCCTTGGGCAATTCTGAAACTTGCAAAGGGTTTGCAGGTCGAAATTATACCATTTATGATGTAGTGACAGCAGCGTTGTAGACGAAACAGTTCAATCGAGAAATGTGAGTTTAGTGCGGGGGGTATCGTTGATACCGGTTCCTGCATCTGAGATGGCAGCACGTCCGCCGAGCGCCCGGCAGCGGCACTGACATAGAGAATCACGGATCATCCAAATCCTCGGATTGCTTTATTTTCTATCTTCTTCATTTCTGCTTGCCTCATCGTGGTGATTGTGGGCCGTTGCTGCTTGGTTCTTTCTAAACCGAGCAAACGGGATTGTCCGAGGCTCGGCGTGTTTACCCACGATCAAGGAACGTGGACGGGGGCCGGAATTGAAAGTGACCGGTCATGTGAGGCTCTCTAGTAGTCGGCAGCTCGAATGAACCCCCGTAAACTTTATGGGCATACAGACTCGACTTCCATACACGGTGTACCCTTTTTTTAGAGTTAAAGTTCGTTTGAAATTCCGGGGTTTTAGGGTCTCCGTGTGACCGTTCATGAATGGGTTCTCTTAGAGCAAGAAAGGGCTATGTGGTTACGGGTTGTATATTTAGTGCACGCTTTCGCTATGGGTTATGGCTAGCCATGTCCGGGACTGTTTGTGACCGACACCAAGTACTTTCCTTCGTGGAGAACCCTTTTTGCGGGTCATGCCAGTTGTTTTTCCGAGGAGGGCGATATGCGAGCAAAATTTCTCTAGTGCGGAAGACTCGAGTTTCGAGGTACTACTTTTGATACATTTATATCTAGGGGGGGGTCGTTTTAAATAGTACATTTGTACCGAAGAGAACATTTTCGTTTTATCCACGCGTGTACAAAGAGGCGCGATAGTCGTACCAGCTGGCTTGCTGATGCGTGGCCGCAGTGGGGGGAAGATTTGAATGCAATTCCTCGTCCGTTCTGCCGAGCTTTCGACGGTAGTGAGGGATCAAAGCTTCATCATGGCTCCCTTGCGCTGTCGGAAACGTCAGCTGATTTGTCCGTACCGGCAACCTGTAATGTGGGTGCTTAAGCTGTCTCGGAACCCGTACGCCGCGAAAGTAGAACGGGAAACTAGAGTTTTCGTTGACCGCACTACCCTGAGCCGAAGCTGAATGATCATGATCAGAAGGTCCTACTTGGGCGGTTCAGTTTCCTCACGCATTGCATGTGAAAAAAATACGCTGGGGGAGAGAAGAACTTAATTGTTTCAAGGTGGAATTCCATTTTACATCCCAACACTTGAAATTCTTGATCCCTCATGTCCTGGCCTCGCCCAATCTCATTGGGAAAGAAGGGAACACAATTGAAGGGCCGGGATATGAGTCGAATTAAAAAGGGGGGATTGCAAGAACGTGCTTTCTGGAATGGATATGCGCTCACCGCACTGCTTCGGTCCTTTAAGTCACGGACACATGAGGCGGACCATCATCAGCGCGGAACCTGAGTGTCTGCAGACAGGACAGCGGTGTGAGTCTGGTTTGCCAGGCGGCTGTTCGCAGCTCGTCCAAGTGGGGAAAAATGTTTCTTGGGTTTGAAGAGCGCGTGGTGCTTGCACCACTGAGACCAGGTTATTTAACCGCGGATGTAGTAAAGGATTGTTCAGGAAACGGTCGCGAGCGAAGCCCGACCAGGTAACGACCATTTCACTGTCTTCTTTGTTTTGTGATGCGAGCATCACGAGGTGCTGTCCGAAGACACCGCCCGCGTGAGCACTGTTAAGCATTGAGTTCTTTTGTAAGTACATGAACCACACGGATTAGCATGCACTGCCTCGATAGCCATGTTAAGCAGCGGTTGCCAGATACTCCCGTAGCACCTATTCACGGGTTTGCAGGGGTAAAAAGGAAGCCCGGGTTGGGGAGGGGGGTGCACTACTAAGCTTAGACACATGGGATCGGCCCAGCAGCTTTGATTCAGGTGTAAATACGCCGGGCTCCACCCTATCTCCCTCCTATCAGAGAGAGACGGGTTGGAGTGCAGGGACCTATGCAATAGACCTATTAGCTTACTCCGGATGGAAGGGAGGAAATGTGGGGGGTACAGGGGCCAATGCGATACAAACACAACCGTGTGTTGTTTTTTACTCAGGACTTTTCCCCCTGTTGTGTTTGTGTGTCTTGTCGTGTAGAGGTAGACCCGTGCGACCTCACGTCCGTTCAACACGTGCTTCGGCAGGGGGGGGCCAATTACAATATAGCAGTACATTACAATTTAGCAGTATATTACAGTTTAACTTTGAAATCGCAAATTCGACGAGCCAAAATTTTGAATACAATTTATTTAACTTACCAACTCCAAACGAACTCCAGTTGGTGGTGTGCTCACAGTGATTCTCGGAGGTAGTTGTCAGGTAAAAACCCCACCATGTCCGAAAAGTAGGTTGAAGTATGGCTAAAGATAAAGTGGTGTCACCTGAGGGGGTAATCTCAGGGCCGCCCACGTGACTAGCCGTTAAGCATTGAGTTCTTTTAAGTACATGAACCACACGGATTAACATGCACTGCCTTGAAAGTCAGGTTATCGGATGACGTCGTCACCTGCCATTGCGTCGTCAAGGTCGAGCATTTGTGGAGCTAGCGGGGTTTGGCTTTCTTGCGATTCCAGAGACTGAGTCGGCGAGTACGAGGGCGGGCACGTGTGCCCGTTTTTCACTTTCGAGGGCATTGGCGTGCCCGTGGTCCCCGGCCGTTTCTGAGAGCTGCTTGCCCTCGGAACCTTCTTCTTCCTTCGATGCACCCCTGAGTCGGGGGTGGTCGCCTTCGTCTTCTTCCGCTTGCGGCCGGCGATCGGGCCTTCCTTCGGGGTGCCAAGCACCCTCTTCTTCAGCGCTGGTCGTTCGCTGGTTCCTGGCGTTGGTGGCGGCCTCTTGGTCGCCCGTCCGGTTGCCGCCGTCTCCTTTTTCGTTGCCGCGAGCGGCGCTCGCGCCGCTCGCTTTCCTAATGGCGTCTCCCGCTGTACACCCACCTGGGTGGGTGAGGAGGGCCTCTTCTTCTTGTTGCGTCCGGGGGTTGACTGGACGTTCGGCTTGTTGGACTGGTGGTGGCCGCGGCTGCAACATGCCGCCGGTCGCCTCTGCGTCAGCGTAGGGAGCCTTTTGCACTCTTGGCAGGTTCCTCTGCCATGCGTGCGGCAGGCATGATGCCCGCTGCGGCAACACGCCGCCGCCGTCTTGCACTCGCCGCACTTCGTCGTGCTGTGCTCTGTGCACACCGCGATCGGCTGCCCATCGTTCGCGTGGTGATGGTGCCGGCAGCACATCTCTACCGTGGGAACGTCCCTTCGGACGAGTGCTCTGCACGCCTCACACTTCCCTTTGTGATGGGTCGCGCACGTGACGAGTGCCTTCTCTATACCGACACCCGGCATATGCACGGGGTCTGGGTGCAGTTGTGGTGGGGCAGGCAGGGCCCACCTCGCCGCTCTCCCGATCGTCCAGTCAGGGTACGTCGGGCACTGCGTCCCTACATCGCTTCCTTTCACTTGTTCCTCAAGTATCGTCCCCGTGTGTGCCTCGCGAAAGCGTGGCCTGGGCCGTATACCCGATATCCCCGTGATGCCCATGAACGACAGCGACGTCGTCGGGCACACCCTCTCTCCTCTCATGCAGCTTCCCAGCCCTTGCTGTGCCGCCAGCTTGTCCAACGCGCTCATCATGCAGCGCAGGACGTTTCCCCGTTCTCTCACCCCCTTCGGCGCATTCCCGTGCAGCGGCATGCTGAGGCCCAAGAAGAGTTCAAAGTCGATCGCAAGCTCCAGCATTGACGCCTGCCCGTTCTCGGTCCATTGCATGTCCGACAGCCACGCTACCAACGCATAAAACGTCGGTAGTCCCCAGGTCTTGTTCCGCTCCCACGTCCATGCCGGGGCAATCCGCGCGAAGGGGTGGTCAAATTTCTCGGCAGGCATCGCATTCGCTCTCGACCAGGGGGTCGTGGGTTGTGTTTGTGTGTCTTGTCGTGTAGAGGTAGACCCGCGCGACCTCACGTCCGTTCAGCACGTGCTTCGGCAGGGGGGGGCCAATTACAATATAGCAGTACATTACAATTTAGCATTACACCGTTAAGCATTGAGTTCTTTTAAGTACATGAACCACGTAGATTGACATGCACTGCCTTGAAAGTCAGGTTATCGGATGACGTCGTCACCTGCCATTGCGTCGTCAAGGTCGAGCATTTGTGGAGCTAGCGGGGTTTGGCTTTCTTGCGATTCCAGAGACTGAGTCGGCGAGTACGAGGGCGGGCACGTGTGCCCGTTTTTCACTTTCGAGGGCATTGGCGTGCCCGTGGTCCCCGGCCGTTTCTGCGAGCTGCTTGCCCTCGGAACCTTCTTCTTCCTTCGATGCATCCCTGAGTCGGGGGTGGTCGCCTTCGTCTTCTTCCGCTTGCGGCCGGCGATCGGGCCTTCCTTCGGGGTGCCAAGCACCCTCTTCTTCAGCGCTGGTCGTTCGCTGGTTCCTGGCGTTGGTGGCGGCCTCTTGGTCGCCCGTCCGGTTGCCGCCGTCTCCTTTTTCGTTGCCGCGGGCGGCGCTTGCGCCGCTCGCTTTCCTACTGGCGTTCCCCGTTGTACGCCCACCTGGGTGGGTGAGGAGAGCCTCGCTTCTTCTTGTTGCGTCCGGGGGTTGACTGGACGTTCGGTTCGTTGGACTGGTGGTGGCCGCGGCTGCAACATGCCGCCGGTCGCCTCTGCGTCAGCGTAGGGAGCCTCTCGCACTCTTGGCAGGTTCCTCTGCCATGCGTGCGGCAGGCATGATGCCCGCTGCGGCAACACGCCGCCGCCGTCTTGCACTCGCCGCACTTCGTCGTGCTGTGCTCTGTGCACACCGCGATCGGCTGCCCATCGTTCGCGTGGTGATGGTGCCGGCAGCACATCTCTACCGTGGGCACGTCCCTTCGGACGACCGTTAAGCAGCGGCTGCCGGCTTATCCCGTGACACCTTTTATATGTACGTTATTGAAATAGGAATTTACTGAGGGGGGATCGAATACAAGAGGTACCTCTTGTATTTGCCGTGCCGATCCTGCAGTTTTCCCGAAAAAGAACCGCAGACCCGGAACCCGCGGGAACCCCCTTCTTCTTTGAAGACGCACGTACTTTGTGGTTCCCGGGTCTGTTTTTCACGGTTCTCTTCATCGGAGCTGAACGCGAGCACAAACTCGCCGAAATAGGCCTGCTACAATATACATGGGCCAGCAACGAAATGTCACCAACCAGTAGGTCGATTCCCGTCCTTTCTACTGAAACCCTGTGGTTTCCATACCCGGTGTAGTAACCAGTTCTGCCAACTCCTGGAGAACTTGGCTGTCATCCTGTTCCTGCACATGCATACTTTTCATCCCGAAGACACAAAAACTTTGGTGTTCACCTGTTTTTTGTGCGAGTTCGTGAGTTTTTTGACGGTGAAGTTCACCAGAAGTTGGCAGAACGGTTATTACAGACTTAGTACAGTAGAGGGCTATAAAGCAGCGCCTTGCACTGGCTGGAATTGGGTACCTGACAGCCGGAGCACAGAATGGCCCAAAATTCTTGAAAAAATCGTTATTTTTGTCGAGAAACTTGCACATTCTTGCTCAATACGTGCATCTTTCGGGGGAAGAAATCTTTTGAATATTTTGCCAAAAACAGCCACCAGTAGCCACCGATAGCCCGGCGGCTGGTAACTAAAGCCACCGGTGGCTTTAGCCACCAGCCACCGGGGCCACCGCGGTGGCTGCCCAACTATGTTTTGAGTCAACTGTTTTCGCTTAGAATCGCCACACAAGCGAACTTGCACTCTAAAAAAAAAGACTGGACAGTTCAATTGTATTCAACTTGGGATTTTAGGGGGGTTTTTCAGAATCCCGGTTTTTTTTTGCCCCAAATACCCCAAATACCACACTTTGGAATATTTTTGTGGGCCCACTTTTGGCAGGGAATTTTGACCATTTCACCTTAGAGAATTTGACCACCCAGCCTCCAAGGCAACTGCACTGTAGAGGGGGGGGGGTCTGGTTTATCCGGCCATCCGGCCAAAGTGGCTGATCCTTAACAAGAGCGCTGCCCCCCCCCCCCCCCCCCCCCCCCCCCCGCACCCGGAGACTGAACCCCCTTCAACAGTAAACCCATACCAGCTGCACGCGGGCCGCAACGCCGTCGGCTTCGCCCCCGGCGGCCTGCATGACGTCCGCGGCGGGCTTCGCGTCGTCGGCGGCGGCGACCGCTGCCGGGGGCGCGTTCGTCGTTTCCTCGGGAAGTTCGGCGGTGGCGTCCGGAGCGGGCGCGAGGGGGGGCACCGGCGGAAGATCCTCCGGCTCGTTCGGCGGCCGGGGAATGTTCGCTGGCGCCTGCGGCACCGACATCTCCGCCTCCGTGGATCCGACAGTCTGCCACTTCAGTCGCCTGCGTGCGTGTGTGCGTGTCTAGGTTCAGGGCTTTGAGTGGGTAACGTCTGAATCGAAGTATAGCCCACTTGTCGGCTTTGAGTTTCCGACACGCTGCTTTTGGGTCCTGTGTCTCCTCCCCGAAGGGTGGGTGGGGCGGGATCCTTCGGGGGACGGATAGAGCGTGGGAGGCTGCAGCATCTCCATCCGGCACTCGGCTCAAGACTTCTGTTTTCATCTTGCGGTGTTAGCTGCACGGGGTTTTCGGCCTCGTGCAACAGCTGACCGTCTTCACACAGGCGGCACATCCCCCACCCGAGGATGTGGCAAGCTCTCTCTGTGCAATGAGCTTGGCCTGACTAGCTGTTCCAAACTCCTGGTGCTTGCAAGCACCCGTCATGGTCGGCAGTTGCCACCTGGGTCACAGTGTTGAGTCCTGTTAAGAGACTCGCTCGCACGGGGAAGATCGCTTGTCGCTAAGCAATCTGCAATGCTGACAACTGCTACCCCGTGCGTGTGTGCGTGTGAGCCACAAGTGAAGCGTGTTGACGATGAGTATACAAGGTGTGAGAATAGTTGAGTCGCAGCTCCTGACAAGACAGATGGGGGAAAGAACGAGTTGGTTATGGAAACAACCGCAGGTGTCATCATCAAAAAGTGACTGTTGGCAGCGTACTGTGGAAATTACCAACACAGGTGATAGCACATACGCACAAGTAAACCGGCTGTGCGTAAAGAAGAGCCACGTCACTTTTTACTTTATAAGCATGCTAGGACTGCAGGTAATAGTTGACTAGACCTGGCTCGGGCAGTACTCGTTGAACAGGGTGGAAGGTCGTCGACGTGATAAAGAGATATGCGACGTGTGGTGCGAAGTGCACGCTGTGTGATGCTTCATGTGAAATGTGCGATGCTATTGTTAGCTCCGAACTGGGCATACCTGTTGATTTTCTGCTCGATCTTGTGGCCGAACTGCGAATCTCCGACATACGGCGCGACAGCATTCTGCGGGGTTACGGTTGCTCTTGATATGAGTACAGTCTGCCCCCCCTCTCATCAACCGCGATAGCACGTGCGCCGAAGCTAGTCGTGGCCCAATACATCGGATGTGCCCTGAGTAACTCAAGCGTTCCCCTAGACTGGGTGCTGGCTTAGAGGCGTCCGGCCATGATCCATCCAGTGGTAGCGTCACGGCACGGTCCAATCGAACAACCGTAGCTACCAGGGACTAGAAACGGGAGTTCCTCTCGTACTACCCCGTATTCACACGCAGCAAGCACCCGCACACAGTAAGTCTTACACTTTACACGCAGCAAGCACCCGCACACAGTAAGTCTTACACTTTACACGCAGCAAGCACCCGCACACAGTAAGTCTTACACTTTACACGCAGCAAGCACCCGCACACATGCATGGTTGATCCTAGCATCAAGTCTTCTTCGCGGAAGACGTCGTCTAGGAAAGGGATGCAAAATAGAAAATAGAAAGTTGTAAAGAGGGGAGTGTACGCTCCCAAAGTGGGGAATGAAACCTTGAGGGACTCGGCCCCTGTGTTTTTTTCACCGCGCGGTGTTGTGTGCACCTCGTTCTTCGTCTCGTGTTTCGCTCTTGAACGCAGACTAATCCAAAGTCAGAGCTCATCAGTGGGTCCTTTGGATGGAGGAGGGACTGGGATACCTTGATGGCGATCACTAGGTTGGCCGGAGCCTTCTCGATGGCGTCCTGCACGATGTAGTTGCCGTACTGGTCCTTGATGATGCGCGGGAGGCAGTCCGGGTCGAGGATGCGGCCCACGAGGAGCGCAAGCGTCTTCGCCGTCCCCATCTGCGTGCAGCGCTCGATGACGTGGCTCGCCATCTTGTTCGTCGCGTTGGCGACCATGTTCTCCGCGATTTTTTCCGCCACCACGTGCGCGGTCTCCGGGCTGTCGATGACGTGCTGGATGAGGTAGTTTCCGTACTGGTCGGGAATCAACAGCTCGGAGCATTCGAGGATGCGGTTGTACAGGCAGATTTTGTACTCCGGCGTCGAGAGGTCAACGAGCCTCTTCATGGTAACGCAACCTTTGCTTTCTCTGGCGATGACGAGCAGGTTGTGCAAAACCGCGTCGTAGAGGGGCTGCATGGTTTCTTGGGCGTACCGGCGCATGAGAACTTTGACGAACAGCTTGCGCGCTGTGTGGGACGTCATGATCGTCACGACGTCTTCGCCCATCTTGTTGATGAGCATCACCGCCGCCGGGCCGTCGGCCAGGCGTCCCACGAGCTGCAGGAGCACCTCGCAGCCGTAGTTGCTGTCGCAGATTTCGATCAAGTCGGGCAGGGCGGCTTCAAGCAGCTTCTCCCGCTGGGCGGGCGTCGAGACTTCGACCAGCTCCCGGACCGCGTCGGTCGCGTGCTTGTGCGTGACCAGGCCCACGAAGTCGTCGAGGTTCTGCAGGATCGTGTCGACCACGGTCTCCAGCCACGCCGGCGAGCTCACAGCCGCCTTCAGCGCGTCCACAAGCGCCTGGGACCCGCTCGGTGACAGGGCGAAGGTGCTGAACTTCCCGGCGACGGCAGACAGGTTGATGCACCCGCCCGCAGGAGCTGCGGGGTTTTGGAGGAAAGTCTTGGTTTGATGTTTAGCGAGGGATTTTGCCTCTCGTGCAGGTTTGATGCTAGATTCGAAAAACGAAAAACACAGGTGGGAAAAAGGAAGCGGGGAGTGTAGGACTCGCGGTGTGAACCCTTGGGAGACTTGTCCTCGTTTCTTATTTTTCACCGCGGTGTTGTGGGCGTCGAGACTTCGACCAGCTCCAGGACGGCGTCGTGCGTGACCAGGCCCGAAGTCGTCGAGGTTCTGCAGGATCGTGTCGACCACGGTCTCCAGCCACTCACAGCCGCCTTCAGCGCGTCCACAAGCGCCTGGGACCCGCTCGGTGACAGGGCGAAGGTGCTGAACTTCCCGGCGACGGCAGACAGGTTGATGCAGGAGCTGCGTTTCGGTTTCGGAGGAAAGTTTTGGTTTAATGTTTAGGCTGGGCGACTGCCTCTCATGCATGTTCGATGCTAGCATCAAGTCTTCTTCGAAGAAAACAATGTAAAACAGAAAAAAACACAGGTGGGAAAAGGGAAGCAGGGAGTGTGAGACGCAGGTGAGGTGGGAATGTCAACCCTTTTGAGGGACTAGTCCTCATTTACTATTTTTTTCACCGCGGTGTTGTGTGCGTCGAGACTTCGACCAGCCCCCGGACGGTGTCGGTCGCGTCCACAAGCGCCTGTTCTACACGTTTCGATCAACCACCAAAACACGCTGCCTACGTCTTTTTAGCCTGCACAATACATTGAAGGGCAACCCACGGTGGTGTAAGCGAAGAACAAGTACGTGCGCTCGGCTAAAGGCCGGCGCGGGGCGAGACTGGAGGCAGCTGTTATAGTTCGGGAAACAGTAAACTTCGGGCGCAGCTAAGTTCGGGCGATGCTAAGTTGGGTGATGCAAATTTCTGGTGAACCAAAGTTCGGGCGAAGCTAAGTTCTGTGAAGCAAAGTTCGGGCGCAGCTGAGTTCGGGCGAAGCAAAGTTCGGGCGAAGCTAAGTTCCAGTGAATCAAAGTTCGGGCGCAGCTGAGTTCGGGCGAAGCAAAGTTCGGGCGAAGCTAAGTTCCAGTGAATCAAAGTTCGGGCGCAGCTGAGTTCGGGCGAAGCAAAGTTCGGGCGAAGCTAAGTTCCAGTGAATCAAAGTTCGGGCGCAGCTGAGTTCGGGCGAAGCTGAGTTCTGGTGAAGCAAAGCAAAGTGCGGGCGAAGCAAAATTCGGGTTCTGGTGCGCCAGTACCCGGGGGGGAGGCCCCCCGACTCCATTTCGCGTGGTGCCCAAATACCGCGAGATACTGAGAAACTCCGCGAAAAACGCAAATTTCGGGCCCATTAGACCCCGAAACGCAACAAACCTCGAACAATCTTCGACCGAAAAAGTGTGATGGGCGGGGGCCTACCGGCCTGAAGGCCGACGCCCGCTCACTCTGCCACCCCCTTGCATTTTGGCAGGAAAGGAAAAAGCTACGCACCAGTATCTAGTCCAAAAACAATACACTTTTCGCAACTTAGAAAAGCCGGGTTGGCTCGAATAGAGGTTATTCACATTGCATGTTCATAGGACCTCCAGTCTCGAAAAAAGGGGATGAAGTGGAGCAAAGAGGCCGCGGTGGAGTGGGTGAAGCAGACGACGGGCGACACGTCCCTACCCGTCCGCTTTGCAGTGATAACAATCTTGTGTTGTTTTCTCACTCAGGACTTTGACTTGGTGCGTCATGTCATGTAGGGGTAGGCCCGCATGACCTCACGTCCGTTCAACACGTGGGACGGTAGTTTACAGCACTTTAGATCCCTTCGGTTCTTTGTCTGGCAGCTTTTGTCGAGCACTTCCTTCAAAGCTGAAGCTTGTGTAAAAATACTCGACGTAGCTGCTTTGACTCCGAGTGGAAGGGAGGAGATGTAGAGTAGCAGAGGGGCAAATACAATACAAACACAATGTGATTTGTTCTTCGCTTACACCAATCGCTGGCGCTTATGTGTAAAAAAATTGAGGCGGACCTGGACTCGAGGGTGCCGGCAAGTTGACGTGCATGTTCGTGTGCATCGCGAGCGACGGGCTGAGGGAGGCTGACTGGCGGTGGGAGGGCGGGGTTCTGCTGGTGACGATGTTCGGGTACGCGGTGGGGCTTTGCGGCTGGGGAAGGTGGTGGCGGCTGTGGTGGTGCGCGTGCACGTGGTGGGAGAGCTGCTGGTGGTGGTGGTGGTGGTGGTGCGCCTGCTGCATGTGCGGCATGTGGTGGTGCTGCTGCTGGCTGTGGTGCGGGCTTCTGTGCACCTGCGGCCCCCCGAACAGCGCGACACGGGGATCCTGAACAAGCTGTCCATGGAACGCCTGGTGCGCTTGGTGCTGGTGGTGCTGGTGGATTGACTGCGGCGGCGTGCCCACCATAGACGGGCTCATGCCACTAGGGCCGTTCCTAGCAAGCTGCATGTGAGGGGGCAGACCGACGTGGGCCTTCATCCCCGGCGGAGTGGAAGCGGAAGTGTTGCGGTTGGGCGTCACGGGGAGCGCGGAGCCCATGGTTTCGAGCTGCCGAGTCGCCGACAGCAGCTGCTGGTGGGACAGCATGTTCTGCAGCGGCGGCGCCGGCGCCGGGAGGCCGAGCTGCATCGCGGCCTGCACCTGCTGCTGGTGGTTCAGCTGCAGCGCCAGCGTGTACTGCAGCTGCGCGAGCTGCCCCTGCTGGAACTGCTGGGCGCGCGACTGGTGCTCGTACGGGTCGGGCATCTGGTACGCTTGCACCTGCGCGGTGGTGTGTGTGTGTTAAAGGAGACGTCCTAGGTGGAACACTCCGGCAGTACTTTCAAAGCCGAAAGCCCAATTCTGGCACGGTTTCAGCCGAAAGGCCAATTCTACCACTTTCAAAGCCGAAAGTCCAATTCTACCACTCAAAGCCGAAGTCCAATTCTACCACTTTCAAAGCCGAAAGTCCTATTCTACCACTTTCAAAGCCGAAAGTCCAATTCTACCATTTTCAAAGCCGAAAAGTCCAATGCTACCACTTTCAAAGCCGAAAGTCCAATTCTACCACTTTCAAAGCCGAAAGTCCAATGCTACCACTTTCAAAGCCGAAAGTCCAATTCTACCACTTTCAAAGCCGAAAAGTCCAATGCTACCACTTTCAAAGCCGAAAGTCCAATTCTACCACTTTCAAAGCCGAAAGTCCAATGCTACCACTTTCAAAGCCGAAAGTCCAATTCTACCACTTTCAAAGCCGAAAGTCCAATTCTACCACTTTCAAAGCCGAAAGTCCAATGCTACCACTTTCAAAGCCGAAAGTCCAATTCTACCACTTTCAAAGCCGAAGTCCAATTCTACCACTTCTAAAGCCGAAAGCCCAATTCTGGCACGGTTTCAGCCGCAAGTCCAATTCTACCACTTTCAAAGCCGAAGTCCAATTCTACCACTTCTAAAGCCGAATGTTCCAATTCTAACAGTTCTGAAGCCGAAAGTCCCATTCTCACACTTTTAGTAGCACGGGTTAGCCAAAACTGGCTAGAGCGAATTTTCGGGGGGCATATGTTCTTTGTGCTACCGTCGATCCCGCACAGTTTGGCGTCCTTTGCGACCTTTGTTCGGTAAGAATTTGGGATGGCGCGATTTCGCTGGTCCTAGTAGCTCTTTGACTGACCGAGCAAAAAAGCCGGTTTCAGCCAAAACCCCGGTTTTGGAGCTCTGCGGTGCCTGTCGGGGTCTGAGTGCCTGGAACCGTCGCCCCGCGCACGCAAACAAGGGGACGGAGGGGTGGTGAGATATAAGCTTGCGGTGGTGGTGTGCACGTCTATCAAACTACGGAGATGGTAAGTGAAAAGAATCGAATTGCAGTGACACACCGTGACACACCGTGACACACCGTGACACACCGTGACACGCGTTTTGGTTGTAGCACACCCGCTTTTCGGGTGTGGATTCCCACGCGTTTTGGTTGTAGCACACATCGTGACACACCGTGACGCGCCATGTAACTGCAGTACTGTACAGTACATACAGGGCCACTGGAAATTATAATTTACAAAATATTTTTAATTTTATGAAACCCCGAAACCGGAAAATCCCGGTTTCTGAAACCGGGAAACCGGGTTGCTAAAGTCCCCTGTCGTATAGCCCTGTTGCGACGCCAACATTTTAGCTCGCTCTCTTGCCTAGACTGTTGCTTGTATTACGCGGTCGGTATCTTCCGGAAGGTAAATCACAAACACGGGAGACGAGCAAGATAAGCTTAGTCCACCGACGGTGTAAAACTTGCGTTTTTTTTTGTGATTGGCTTTTATTTCCCTCCTCTGGGCCCGCTAGCAGCGACGGACCTCGCGAAGCGATTCGCGCCAGCACGAGGGGAGAACTTGTCAGCCGTGACTGCTGCATTCTGCTTCGGCGGCATCAGGTCGGTTCCTTATTTTCCTTTTAAGAAGGCCGCGAGAGTCGGCTGAGCCGGGAAGGTGTGTATGTACTTAGGTATTACAACCTGGTTCGATTGCGGGATAATAAAACCTCGGGGATAAAAGACTGCGTGTTTTTCCCGTTCAAAGCAAAAAGAAGAAGAAAAAAGTAAACCTCTGCACCACCCCACACCTGCGCCTTCTGCTGCTGGAGGTGCTGCTGCTGCTGCTGGAGCTGGGTGAGCAAGCTTTTCATTTGGCCCGTCGACAGGTTGGAGCCTGTCGGCACCGGCACGTTGATGGGGCTCATCACTTGGGGCGCAGATGCCGGGGAGCTGGCTTGCGGCGCGGGCACGTTGGCGGGTTTGAAGGTGATGGTTGACATGGTCGCGATGCCGACGTCGAGTGCCTTGGTGTCGTGGGTGCACGGCATCAGCTCGCTGTTGAAGTGCAGGGAGAAGTTGCTGGCGGGCACCCCGATTTGCTCCGAGACCTGCTCGTACAGCTCTTGGAGCGTCAGCGTGGCCAGGTTGCACTCGACCGCAATGTACATCGGCGCCACGAACACCTTGTGCGGGGTCACACCGACAGTCGCCGGCGGCGGCACCGGCGCCACATCCCGCTGCCGCTGCGGCGTGAACTCCGCAGCGCTTGGGCTCAGCCCCTGCCTGGACGCCGTAACAGACGCCGCCGTGTCCTCGATGTCCTGCGCGAGCGTCGGACTAGTGACCGCCATCTCTTGTGGGTTGCCTTCTCTTCTTCTCAGGGCCCAAAAAAGGGTAATTCTTTTTTTTTTTTTTGTGAGCGGATACTTCTTTTCGTTTTTTTTTTTTTTTTGCTTTTTTTCTTCTTTTTCCAAGGTTTCTACTCTAGGGAAAGGGATGTGTGTGGGGGGGGGGCGGGTGGGAGGAACGGGATGAAAGGAGGGTTCGTTCCTCTTTGTGTTCTTTATTCGGAGAACCTGGGCGGCGGAAATCTTAGTTTAATGGGGGGGGGTTCGTTTAATGTTGAGACAGTACACTGCCTCTCATGCATGTTTGATGCTAGCACCAAGTCGACAGCCGAAACGACACGACGGCCAATACGCAGACCTCTGCGCAGTCGTACAAATGAAGCTGGTTCTCTGATGGTCTTCAGTGTTTCGACGCTGACAGAGCACTCGATGCATGAAGCTCAGACAGAAAGCAGCGCCCCAAGCAGAGCCGGACCGGTCAGTGTGAGCACACTGCAACAGGACGGCATGCACGCTTCGAACCTTCCCGTTTGTTGTTGTCATCAGTAAACTCCGCCCTGGACGGGCTTTCATCGATCGTCCGAATGCCTTTGTTCTCTCAGCCTCGCTCTGTTGCACTGTGGGAGCCAAAGACCACCACTCTATGTGCTGCCACAACGTGGCACAGGTTCTCGTACCTGTTTTGCCGTGATTTTGGCTATTGCGATGCAGCTCACGACGTTGCAAACGCTGCTGGCAAGTGTCACTAGGATGGGGGTGGCTGGTGTCGGTGTTTGGTGCTAGTGCGCTGTGTACGCGGGGAACATCGGCGACGTAAGGCGAAACGGAGGATCTGTTCTGCAAGCACTTGAACTTCTTTTTCGTGGTGGAGGAAGAGAAGGGAAGCGTGTAAATAAACATTGCGCGTCGGCACGTGATTTCAACGCGGCAGTAGCGCTCTCCCACGGTGTGCGCGTGTGAGTAGTCAGATACCCCCTTACGGACCGAGAGGAAGGTCGCCCAGGGCACAACATGCAAAGGAGCCGCGGGTAGCATCCGAGAGCGCCACCCACAGCACCTTCAATCTGAGCCCAGACCTGACCCGCACTGACAATCCCGCATGTGTCCTCGGGCGCAAAAAGGTTTCCTGGGGGATATATGGGTCAAACTCGAGAGTTTTTAGCGTTTATTGTGGTTTAGAGGTTCGGTGTGTTAGGGTCTCCGGTTGACCATTGAGGCTGGGAGGCGGGTAACATGAGGGATGCAGGCATGAGTACACACTAAAACTACGGCTAGCCAAGTTTGTAACTGATGCGACCGACACCAAAGAAGAGATTCGCTTTGAATTTAGTTGGGCCCCCCACTTGTTTTGACACCGGAATGGGAAACCTGGTGCTCCTTCGAAAGGTTTCGTAATACGTCTCTTCACAGCAGCCAACATTGATCCTTTTTGACGTGTCATTGCTCGAAAGGTGCAGTGGCTGAGCTCAAGCTTGGGTGCTGGCTTTTCGACATAAGTATATGCGACGATGCCAAAACCCCCCCCCCCCCCCTCCCCTTTGCACTACTAAAATACTTTTCGATGTCACCCCTTATTGGCCCCGCAACCCCATCTGGGCCCACTTGTGGGCCCTTTACCTCCACTTAACCCGCCAAAAACCGTTTAGGGCCCGGGGGGTACCCACCCACCCTCGTTGCCGTCCGGCTTACAACGATGCCGAGTTTAGGGGCCTTAGCATCAGCACTGAGGGGGGGTTGGTCCCGAATGGCTAAAAAACTCGGGAAGTTGGGAATATATCGTTCTTCTTCGTCGTGGAGAAGAAGAAGAGAAGGCTCCCGGGGCAAGAGAGTTCGTAACCGCGGCATGGCATGCACATGTCCGCTCTGCCCTGTGCTTGACCGTCTACAAGCTCGTGTTCCGCGCAAGCGCCGAGCCCCAACGTGTACGTATAGGTGATGCGTTGGTTGAGAAATCGGTAGCCACTTAACCTGTCTGGTCCGTGTTTCGGTCCTTTAAGTCACGGACACATTAGGCAGACCATCATCGTGGAGTCAGAGTCTGGCAGGAGAGCGGTGTGCCAGGACCACTCCTGCTACTAGAGCACTGACAAATCCGTCCCGACAACCCTGAGATCGGTCCAAAGAACTGAGGGATCCTGCCCTTATCGTGACTGCGACTCGCTAGACCGCGCTGACCTGTCTTCTTTTCACGTGGCAAATCTGCGAAGTAAACTCCGCGAGCCCATTGGTGCACCAGTGGTTGAAATACCAAAGGCTCAGCAAGAATTGGTTTGGTTGGGGAGGAGTCAAAAAATACGACGTAGCTGCTTCGACTCCGAATAGAAGGGAAGAAATATAGAGGGAAGGGGCAAATACAATACGAACACAATCTGATTTGTTCTTCGCTTACACCACCGTGTGTTGCTTTCTCTCTCAGGACTTTGACCTGTTGTGTTTGTGTGTTTGTCGTGTAGGGGTAGACCCGCATGGGTAGACCCGCATGACGTCACGTCCGTTCAACACGTGGTTACGGGACTTACAGCACTTGGGATCCCTTCTGTTCTTTCTCGGGCAGCGTCGTTAAGCATTTCCTTTCAAGCTGGCACATACGTAAAAGAAATACTCGAGGGACTGCCTTGTGCTCATTTCGAAGGAGGCTAGAGGGGGAGAAAACAATCCAACTACAAAGTGGGTCTTTTTTGTTGAACGCTTACGCCCGCCACTAAACCCAGATTTACCTGTGTTTCGTGTGGGCTACAGCCCATTACCTCCTTTGATCTATCGCAACTGGCAGTCTCCTCAAGCATTTCCTGCAAAGCAGGTGCTTATACAAATAAAAAACAGGCAGCGAAGGGGGGCCCGCCTTTCCCTTGCTACCGGCGCAATTTCGGCCGTGCGCATCGCACGCCCGCCTTTTCCCTGCGGGAGGGAGAAGTGAAGAAGAACCCAACCAAAACAACGAAACACGGCAAGCGCGAACAGCGCAACTTTCGGCGCTACTTTGATACCATAAATGACATGGTGTGATCCACAGTGGAGAACTTAACTCCCATGAACGTACTAAGAACTGCCCAAGTACACCCCAAAATACGTAAAATGGCGATTTCTGGCAATTTTTTGTAGATAGTACTTCCCGTGAACTCTCCAAGTACTTCCCGAGTACACCCCTTGTACACCCAAGTAAGGCCACCGGATCACACTATTATACACTTTTTTTGGGTAACTCGGCAATCTGACACCGTGGGACGACGTGAATATCCAGACTGTATGTAATCCATGTGCGTGGCCTCCCCATAAACTGCATCGAGTTACCTGGCGCCGTCTTGCGCGGCGCCAGCGATGGGTGCACGACTCGGTGAGAGCGACGAGGTGGTGGTCTGAGTGACTCATGCAGACTACCGCCACAAAGTTCTCTGCCTTCGAACCTGAAGACTTGCGCGGGTGCGTGATGGCTACAAGCGCTCAGGAGAAACGAAGCCGCCCTGTTCCTCGTTCCGTCCTCTGTTCGGGTTTTCTTCACTTCAGCGGGAGGGCAAAGCTGTCTTTTTCGTGACGATGCAGGCGTCACAGGCGTCGTGAAAACAAGAGAAGGGGGCCGCCCGGCACGCCGCCGCCGCCTAAGATACGCGAAGAGGCCCGCCCGGCGCGTATCTCGCCAGAAGAAGAAGATGTGCTAAGAGTTTGAACTTGATGTGACAGCAACAATCCGTGACGATTATGCAATGCAGATTATCGCCACAGATTCTTTGCATTCTAACCCAAACAATCCGTGACGATTGCAGCAGTAGACCCGCAGATACGGGAGTAAACCGTGCCTAAGCCTATGTACAGCATTCAGACGAGAGCGGGCTGAGGGCTGGTAGAGAAAAATGATGACTGATGCGCTGTGTGTTCTGCGCAGGCTTTGACACTACGTACATACACATCGAGGGGGAGAAACAATACAACGACGATGGGTATTTTTCGTTGAATGCTTACGCCTGGCACTAAACCCAGAGATACCTGTGATTGTGGGGGTTTAGTTCGTGTTTCCTCCTTCGTGAATTGCAGCTGGCGGGCCTCTTCGAGTATTTTCAGAGGCATTTCCTACAATGCGGTGGCTCGTTCATAAATACTCGACGTAGCTGGTTTGACTCCGAATGGAAGGGTAGAAACATAGAGGTAGAGGGGAAAAAAATACACTACAAACACAATCTGATTTGTTCTTCGCTTACACCACCGTGTGTTGTTTTCTCACTCAACACGTTCAACACGTGGTTCGGTAGTTATATCACTTGGGATCCCTTCGGTCCTTTGTCTGGCAGCTATTGTCGAGCATTTCCTTCCAAGCTGGTGCTTATGTGAAAAAAGAATGGTGATTCCTTTTAGGGTGGAAACTCGCTTGAGAATGCGGGTTACCACCCTAAGAGATCATGCCTGCGCGTTGAACATGAGGAGGCAGTCACGACAGCGCACTAACCTGGCGGACAGATTGAAAAGGTGAACACGAATATGCGTATCACGCAGCCACACGGAGGTCATTATGTCAGCGATCAGTGGTGCGTGCGTGTTGATTCGGAGGAAGCGTCTGGTTGTTTTCAATCCAGTGATTACTTCACTGCAGGGAATGCCGCCACCACGTTCGGGGGATAAGGGGAGTCATGGCAGGCACAGGCTAGTAGACGACAGACTTCTTCTTTTTTGCGCGCCGCGCCGGATGGGTCGCTTCTGTTCGCGCCCTCGTCGCGGCGCCAACGTCGCGGCCACCGCCCGCCACCACCACTCTCGGTGTAAAGCCGCAGCGAAAGCTCGGTCTGCTTCGTGGGTGAACATCTTGCGAGAGCCGCTTGACCGTCTTTTCTGAAGGAGAAAGTGTTTTCTAGAGTTAAAGTTCGCTTGAGAACCCGAGATTTCAGAGTCACCGGGTGACCTTCGTCGAATTAGTGGGGTAGGAAGGGAATCGCAGCTGCTGACATGCGGTCAGCTGGGTGTGTGAGGACAGCTGGCTTCCTCTTCTTGGAAGCCTTGCCGTAAGGTCGAAGAACAGTTGGCAAGGGGGCATGAAAGCAGCATTTGACTGTACACAGTGCTCCCCTTTTAGCCGACAAGGAAAGAAGAAGGACACGATCTTCCTGCGTGCGGAGAACCATGGCTCATGCCATTTTCGCCTGAAGCTATAGACCGACGTAGCGCAGCGATAGTCAGGTATTTCACTTTTGGGAGCGGTGGACGACAGAGCACTCTTCCAGAGTGAAAGTTCGCATGAAACTCCAGGTTCTTAGAGTCCCCGGTGACTTTCGGTTATAGGGGATCGTGCATGCGCTGCGAATTCTTTCAAGGGTGGGTGGTTACACGCGGGAAGAGTATCGGTGTGCACCGTTGCCGGTTTCGGCCATTGTCGGCATACCTGACACACGGGAGACCCTCCTCCTTTCAAGTCCCGCCCTCTAGTAGCCCTCGAGATCCTTGATGTCGCACGACAGAGCGTCTTTGCGCGCTGCGTTGCGGTTCCATCAAATGAAATGGTAGTCGTGCGCTGGCGGGTCATGCGGCCTGGCGGCTGCATCGTCTCTTGACGGGCGGTCGTTCGTCGGCGCCGCCTCCATGTTCCCTCTGTTGCGTTCCCCGGACGCTCCTTTCTTCTTCTTTGTGTTTCGCCTGCGGATTAACCTTTAGAGTGTGGGGGTTTAAAGTTTCCAGGTGACTATTGTCGAAAAGGTTCCTTCAAGGTGTCTGATGCTAGTTTGTGCCATAGTTTGTTCCATTTTTTCTCTTGTTTTTAGGCGCATGCAGCGTGTAAAGAAATGCGTAGTTTTGTTGAAACTAAACCGCGCCGAGCAGGGCTCGGCGATCATGATCAATTGCCGCCTGAAACCACATCCGGGATTTGAGTTCTCAGGGCAGTGCGGTGAGCAAAAATACTCGAGGGGCTGCCTTGTGCTTACTTCGAAGGAGGCTAGAGGGGGAAACAATACAACTGCACAAAGTGTTGAACGCTTACGCCCGCCGCTGACCCCAGATCCACCTGTGTTTCGTGTTAGCTACAGCACATTTGCCTCCTTTGATCTTTTGCAGCCTCCTCAAGTATTTCCTACAAAGCAGGTGCTTGTACAAAAAAGTGTCGTGGCTCTATTTGTGCGTACAGCCGGTTTGTTTTCGTACGTGTGTAAACCCTGTGTTGAGTAATTTAACACAGCACGCTGCCATCCGACACTTTTTGATATAGACAAGCAAGCTTGTTACCATAAGAAAACTTGTTTCTTTCTCCTACTCATGCAGTGCGTACGGTTTGTATCGTTTATTGCGGCTTAATTTGAAGTCACCGGTTGACCGTAGAGTCTTCGGTAAGTTCGTGGAGAGCCGTGTGTGGCCTCAGGGGATACCGTCACGCCCAACGAGGAAGTACCCCATCTACAGCACCGCCAGCGCGTGCTCCAACCCGACGCCGTTCGGACCACGAGGAACAGAAGGGCTGCAAGAGGCACGGTGAGAGACTCGCGTTCCCCCTTCCCCTTCCGCTCGGAAGCATGAAACAATTGAAGCGGAAGGGCGAGGCCACGGGGTGGGGGGTCGAGGCCAGTAATGTCCAATTGAGCCGCCGTATCCACGCCTATATTCGTGGCGCCCCCCCCCCCCCACACAGCGGGAGAGCGCAGGGGTCCGCCCTCTCAGTATCGCTGAGGGGGAGTTGGTGCAACCACGAAAGTCGGTAAGAGTTTTGGGTTAGAATCTGCAAAGAATCTGCAGCGAGAATCTGCATCGCCGGCGGCGCGGTTATCTCTTCGCACGTGATGTGTGAGGTCGACAAGAGAGTTGAGGTATGGCTAAAGATAAAGTGGTGTCACCTGAGGCTTTCAGGGTGTGGATCGGCGGTCACATGTTTGTGAAGGCGCGCCAACGGGTGCTGATTTGGCACACGGTCTACTGTACTATCCACCAGACGCAATTTCCATCGAGAAAAGAGCTCTCAAGCTGGATGGACAATCCCTGAGATCGTCCTAACCTAGTGAAATACCTCGTGTTGAGCCACCGGGTGGGGTTTTACCTCTGCCTGCCACGCTGGGTGGCGGTTGCCTACTGCCGAGCATGGGCGTGATTCCGTCACGATATTCAAAATGGCACATTGGACATCACTGGCTGGGGGGACACTTTTGAGCTTCAATTGATTGTTTCCTCTCGTTCATTCGGCGGTGTTCCGCGGGATGGACTCCTTGTCGACGCATAAAAAGGGCACCCCTGTGCACATCATAAAAAAAAATGCGTTTTGCGCGAGTGGACTGTCAACAGCCTGGACGGACCCACGCGGTGTTCACGGCCATCTTGCAGGGGCCGCAGAGCTGGTGGGTACCAGCTGGACAAGGCTGTAACGCCATCCCTCCCCAATTGCGAGAGCACCACTGTGCACAAGACAAATGCAAGCACGAGTGAACAGCGGACTGGGTGCCTCTGGACAGTCAGGACCACCCATTACTAGAGCATAGGCAAATCTACAACCCGTGTCGGGTGGACTTCTCGCGGTAGTCACCTGGTAACGAATGCAGGTCATCGCTACGAATATCTGCATTCTAACCTCAGATTATCACGGTGCACCACGGTGATCCACGGTCTATCAGGTCCATCCCTATCCCCTGGAGCGGCATAGAACTGCCTGGTGCTGGTTTTCCCACACGCGGCGATAACGCGAGCCTTGGGATCGTTTTGAGTGCCACCACGCGGATTTAGCATTAGTTTTCTCACCGGGCTAGGGTTACGTTGTGACGATGTCGTCGCCCTGTCATTGCGTCGTCACGAGTACTTGTGGAGTGTGTGAAGATAGCGGGCTAGGTCTACTTGCGATTCTGATGATGCACGGGATGAACACGACCATAGACGTAACAACCTTGTTTCGACTTTTGCTTCCTCTGGCTGAGAAACATTACTTGGAGTCGGGCGCTGAACTTGTTGCCAAGAACGAGCTTCCCTCTCCCAAGCTCTATCCCACAGCCAATCGGTAGCAACGACGGGCGGTGTGCACAAATGGCAGGGACGTATTCAGTGCAAGCTGATGACTTGCGCCGACTAGGTAACCAGTGGTGCAACGTCGCGCCACAGATTCTGCGCTCTAAGAAGGTCGCTCAAGTCCGGCTGTCTGCAGTCGCGTAAACCGAGGATCGACTACGCGGCCATGAAGGAAATCACAAATCCCGAGCATTCGGGAAGGCAAAACAACTGCTCCCCTCGGTCCAGCTGCGGTTGATCGAGGGTGGCATCAATTGCACTTATCGGTGGATTCCTTGGCGCTGGGAACGATGAAGACCCCAGTTCATCATTGTTCGACGACGACCAAGGTGAGCTCAATGGGCGAGAGCATGGCACGGGCATTTGCAGCAAGGCCGGCGTCGATGATCACCGTCTGCTCAGCACCGGACTGACGGAGGGACTTACGACACGCTCTCCAGCTGTTTTCGCAGCAGGTCGGAAACCAATGATTTTTCCTTTCTGCGCAAGCTTGGGGTGGGGGGAAATGGGGGGATGCTGCGCGGAGCTGTTTGTTTACAGCAGGTCGACGTCGATGATCTCCGCCTTCTGCTCGGCGGGTGCTTCTTTTTTCGCTTTTTTCCGCGAAGGGTCTTTGCCCACGTCGGCAGGGGCGAATCTGCCCTGGCGGTCCACTTCGACGGCTGTCACACTCGTGTCGAGCGTCTGTAACATTTTTTGCGTTCAACGCGGTTTCAAGGTTCGGTGTTTTAGGGGTGTCCGGTTGACCACTGAGGTTGGGAGTCGGGTAGTGAAAGGGATGTAGCCATATTTGCAATATGGCCAGCAAGTTTTGTGAACAATGAGACTTGTTTGTTTTTTTCACACACAAAGACTAATAATAGTCCGAAAGGCAGGTTTGCCGCTCCAACCGTCCAGAGAAACAAAAGGTAGCTTGCTTCCCCTCCCTCCCTTCCCCCTTGCCTCATGTTCAGAGTCCAGAGTTTTGAATTCAAGTTTCTCAAACTTAGCGTTAGCTTTCTGTAGCGAGCCATCCCTATTCAGGACATTTCTAGCGTTTATTGTGGTTTAGAGGTTCAATTTTTTTTAGGGTCTCCGGTTGACCATTGAGGCTGGAAGGCGGGTAGTATGAGGGATGTAGGTATGATTACACACTTCCGGCTAGCCAAGTTTGTAAGTGTTGCGACCGGCACCAATTTCTCTACCGGTTTGCTTGGGGGTTTCTTTCGCGTTTTCAAGCAAGGAGTGAAGAATCGGGCGGCATACCTCGAGGATGTGAAGTATGAACGGGCTGATGTAAACGGAGCCGAGATAAAGGGTTTGGCTGCAGATTGGGCATTTCCAGTACGTGGCTGGGCAACTGGGCTTCATGACTTGATACGCCCACGAATGCAGGTCGAAGGTGGCGAGGTGTTTGCACGACGCGCCACGGGCGGGTATTTTGAGGCGGAGGGACGAGTACGGGCAGATGAGAGGCACCCGCTCGATGGAGCCCATCATGATGTCGCCCCCGACGAAGAACGCCTCCTCGATGAACGAAAGCTCGCGGCCGACGGTGCACGGCCGCACCACGATTTCGACCAGCTGGTCGTTGGTGTAGTTGCGCGCCCGGTACTCGCGGATTCGGGCCATTTCTTCGTTGTGCTTGGCGATCTTCTTGTTCTTGCTCGGCTTCACTTGGTCGGACAGCAGGTACGGAATCTGGCTGCTCGGGGCGGGATACTTCGTGAGCAAGTCCGGTGGGGATGAAGGCGGCGGCAGCATCGCTTTGGACCCCCAGTTGACCCTCGGGTAGTCGTCTGAAATGAGCAGGTCTTCGAACGATTCGGTCTTGCAGTGCCGCACGCAGAACAGGTTGTCCAGCATCGTGCTGCGCGTGTTCGCCTGGTCCATGCACACCGCCGCGTACAGCACCCGCACCCGGTCCATCTTCGAGCAGAGGCCGGCGTGCCACGAGTACTCTGCGTTCACGCAGTACAACCACTCCCACAGCTCCTCGTCGGCGAAGCCTCCATTCTCCGCCGTCGGTGCTCGGTCCGAGCCGTCTTCGAACGCCACCATCCGTGGCTCCTCCGCCCTCTGCCCCCTTCTCCCCCGACCCCTGGCCGATCAGATATTAAGAGTTTGACTCCAGTTGAATTAATGATGTTTTCTCGCATGTCCTTATATGTCCGACGTAGTTTCAGAATGCCCCTTATATGTCGGACATATTTTGGAAGCCGAAAATATGTCCGACATATTTTCGGACAAGTCCGCAGATACTTTCAAACTTTCCCTTATATGTCCGACATCCTTCATATTGCCCGACATATCCGTCCGTGGACTCTGCCAACGGGCGAGCGGTAAACTGGGCCCACCCGAAAGCAGGCTGGCTTCTTTTGTGTTTCCGACGATCCTGTATGGGCGTACAGATTGGTGTCGTTCGACGTTTTGTGCTTGTGGGGTTCGGCTTTGTGTGTGGTGTGACAGTGCGGGGGGATTGGTTGGGGGGAAGCTTTACTGTGTCGGGCTAGACCTTTTGTACGCAGGTTTTCTGTACCACGGCGAAAGCGAGGGTGAAACAATACAATCTCGGCTGTTGCTCCAGCTGGGATGGGATGCTGCCTGTCGTCCCGTTTGGCCGCCGAGTCGCATCCTTTCGATGCACTGCACCACGCCTGCCAACTGAGCGATTTTATGTACCACGAAAGTCGATAAGCAAACTTCACACAGCCTTCAGGGGCGCGGTTGGCCAGAAAGTGAAGGTTTCCCACCCTTCCTAATCCCGGGGTGACCTCGCCCAACGCTCGTTTTCCCAGGATATGGCAGACACCCAACATTCCCTTGCGTTAATGATATCAGTTACTAAGACGTGTTCTTACTACAAACTCCGAACCTGAACGTCTTGCCTGGGCCTGCGAGCGAATATAAGCCTGGCCGGCGGGGGCGAGGAACTTCTGCTTAATGGTCTGCCTCTTTTCTTCTCGAACGTCGCAACAACTAGACGCGGCCTACAGCCAGCCCTCGTGATGCAGTAGCGCGTTGGTCGAAGATAAAGGAAGGGCAACTTTCTCGTTAGCGAATTTGTTCTTTTACCGGTGGGAAAAAGGAGGTGGCAAGGCCTAAGCCACGCTGCATCACCTTCGTCGCACACAACACACACACACACACACACACACATACACACCCGCGGAAACAGCAGGTGGGAGAACTAGTGTGAATCAGGCTGGAGATCCTTCTAGATCGAGAGTCCCAGCTCTTCTGCGTTGTCCTGTGTGGACAAGGCTGAAGCTCGATCCTGACGTCGTCCCGTCCAACATCACCCGTCCACCCACGTCTGGTGGCTTGGCGACTGCGCTGCAATTCCCGCAGGGAACTGTAAGGTACAGGCACAGGGAAATACCTATCACCTTCACTGTTCTTGTCCAACGACAGCCCGCCACCCAGTCACTGGCTTGGCGACGGCAATTCCGACAGCTGACTGCCAAACGGGGTCTCCAGTCAGCTCTCGTATAGCGACAAGCGCATTGATCGGAACAAAAGAAAAAAAAAAAGAGAGAGAGAGAGAGAGAGAGAGAGAGAGAGAGAGAGAGAGAGAGAACACATCAAAACAAGTCAAAGGAGAGAGAGAGAGAGAGAGAGAGAGAGAGAGAGAGAGAGAGAGAGAGAGAGAAGGAGAGAGAGAGAGAGAGAGAGAGAGAGAGAGAGAGAGAGAGAGAGAGAGAGAGAGAGAGGAGAAAGAGAGAGAGAGAGAGAGAGAGAGAGAAGAGAGAGAGAGAGAGAGAGAGAGAGAGAGAGAGAGAGAGAGAGAGAAGAGAGAGAGAGAGAGAGTGAGAGAGAGAGAGAGAGAGAGAGAGAGAGAGAGAGAGAGAGAGAGAGAGAGTGAGAGAGAGAGAGAGAGAGAGAGAGAGAGAGAGAGAGATGAGAGAGAGAGAGAGAGAGAGAGAGAGAGAGAGAGAGAGAGAGAGAGAGAGAGAGAGAGAGAGAGAGAGAGAGAGAGAGAGAGAGAGAGAGAGAGAGAGAGAGCGAGAGAGAGAGAGAGACGAGTTAGAGTGCAGGGACCATCTCTCCGAGGAGTATCCAAAAAGATGAAGGGCGCCTTCGTTAGCTGGATCAAGGTTGCACGGCCACATGCCAAGCCGGACCTTCGCCACACAGACCCGCGGAAACAGCAGGTGGTCCGAATGACTGACGAAGGGCACTGTCCCGGCGAAGTTGTGCGAAGGTTGGAGATCCTGCTTGACTCCGGAGAGCCAGCAAAACGAGGGTTGCAGGTGCGGGATGTCTTTTCGTTTTAACGCGGCTTATCATGTAACCCGACTGAAGAAGACGACGGATCATGTCACTTGGTGGAAAAGTAAGGAGCTTGTCAGGCAGTGATCACCACCAAAAAGGAGTTTTCGCAGCGGAAAGCAGATTTCCATCGAACGTACGTTTCTGACGGTCACGATCCACCAGGAACGTCAGACGCGCTCACGCAGCACCGTGATTGTCAGCCCCCTTGGGAATGCGCAACCATGCCACGCGATGAAAAGATGTGTTGATTACCACGATGTCATTGGTGCCTGCCTTGTACAGCGACATCATGTCAATTCTTTATATACCGCACCTAGCCCCCCCCCGTGCATAAGATGGATAGCCAAACCCCCTTGATTATGATGGATAACGGGCGAGAATGCCAATCCATCTTAAACACGGGGGTGAGGTACCCCTGTGCAAAGTGACTACACTGTAGTCTACAGTGCCCCCGTGTTTAAGATGGATACCCCCCTTGATTAAGATGGATACCGCCAAAACCCGAGTTTTTTATCCATCTTATGCACGGGGGGGCCTAGGTAATTGGATTAATGTTGAACCGGGTAAAACCTGAGACACCACCCAAAATGGGGCTGGGTGTCCCGGTCCTGTTTTAGTCCGTTCAACATTATTCCAATTACGGTAGGTTTAGTTCTGCAGGCTCATAGCTCGCCTCGGTGGCCCCCCCGCTCGCGCCCAGTGCGGCAGAGACCTCCGCCATGCTGCAACGTGGCAAGCTCCGTACTTGCGATTCTTCTGACTATAGTACAGGCTACCGCAACGTGGCAAGCTCCGTTCTTGCGATTCTTCTGACTATAGTACAGGTTATTGTCGACGACCGCCCGGCTTGGTAAATCTCTGATTCGGATTTAGAAAAACACCCGAGTTCACTTGTACAAGCAAAAAGGGTTTTGTACTCGGTCGCTAATGCACCGTGGTCTCATCGGAGAAGGGTTGGTCCTCATATTTCAAGACAGACCCTCGCAAATAGAGAAAAACGAAGGCAAACACGCCGCTTTGGTGCTGGACAGTCCAATCCCGTCGCCCTCCGGGGGCACCAAGAATAGGCGTACGAACCCCACTCACAGCACATTACTGACCGCTCTTTCCCGGACTGGACGGTTTCTTCTGTTTCTCATTGCCAGATTGGATTCCCTGCAGTTTTGTGCGGTCCCCAGCGGCTCTGCTTATTTTGTTTCATTTTGCTTGCGTATTCTTCTTCTCCTGCGGACCCTTGTGATTTTTTGTGATGCTGGTTTTCTTTCCTTTCGTGAAGTTTCTCTCGGTGTCAGAGTCCCAGAGCATTGTGTTGATGGTGCGTACGCTCTAACAAGCTGGCAAAAACTCGTGCGCCTGCAATGACGTCGTCGGCTACAGACTCTATCCCGGCACGCTTGAACTACACTACTTTTAAGGCGTACCTGAGCCGGTCCACTCCCGGCTGATAGCCACAAGCCAGTTATCCCTGTGGTTAGTTTTCTGTCACCTCCGGCTTCATCCCTTGAACATGAAGCGAGACCAAAGGATTGTTAGGCCATGCCTTCACACCGAGGATCGGTACTGAAGATCGCGTATCGAGCAAGCTTTAACCCTTATGCTCTACGCGAGATTTCTGTTCCCGCTGAGCTACCTGCGTTGATGTGTAACAGATGTGCCCTGCTGATAGACTGCGACAGACTATGATCACCTGTAATAAGCCTGTGCTAGCCTGTGCTAGCCTGTGCTAGACTGCGGATAGACTGTGAAAGGCAGCAGGCAGTTCGATGCAGGAAATAGGGGTGGACTGGCTCGCTCAGTAACGGGCCGAGAGCCTTTTTGTTTCTTGCTTTTTTGTGCGGTCGACGATATACGTCGTTCTGATGCCTGACGACTTTGGCTCTTTGCTTTTTTTTTTTTTTTTTTTTAACTCTCCGGTCGGCCGTAGAGGTTTGGAGGTGGGGTTGAGAGAGAGGGGGGAGAGAAGTGGAGGAAGAGTGTCGCTCGCGTCGGGTGATTTCTCACTCCGCCGCGGGGTCCTTACGCGTTTGGGGGAAGGGGGAGGGGAAAATCTTAGTTTCGTGTTCAGGCGCTACTTGCCTCTAAGTGTTTGATGCTAGCATCAAGTCTTCTTCGCGGAATGCAGAGGGAGGGGAAGGGTGATAGTGTAGCAAAGCATGGCCACGCGGAATGGCTGCGCGCAGACGCACGCAGCCCGGCCACACCCTTTGCTGCGAACAGATTCTAAAGAAAGGGAGCTTCGAAGGGCAGCAGCAAGTCATGTCACCTGCAGCGCCGTCGGAAAACTAGCGGTGGAAGGGGAGAGAGGGGAAGCATGCCAGCTGCGGTGCAAACCCACGTGCCGGCACGCAGCAAACTTCCTGGTTTTTCGGAGCCGACTAGAAATCAGCACGGTGTGGTGAAGAAAGAAGCCGGGTGGGGAAAGAGAGAGAGAAGAGGGGGGAGGCGAGGGAAGAGGGATCGATGGTTGCCTGCCGGGGCATCGAAGACGGGACAAGTGGAATCGTTTGGCATAAAAGACTGGAAAGGTGGTTTCGTTGAAAAATGACATTTCCGGAGTTGAAGCTTGCACTGGTGCTGGTGAACGAAGCAACGAACGACCAGAATCAATTGGGCCAAAGGTTGAGACTGTTCTTCGCGCGTTCAGGGTACAAACCTCTTTGGAGGGAGGTTTCCTGCACAAGCACCTTTTCGTTGGCTTCGGGTTTATCTGTCATGTGCAACCGTTGTTCCGGAAATGTTCCCCTGGGCACAACAATACTTTCAATAAAAGAGGAAACGACAGGAAAAGGATTAAAAAGTTGATTCCGACTCGCAATCCACTCGCGACACACCGGATTAGAATTCTTACTTCGTTGCCTCCAATAATCCGCTTGGTCGCATTTGATAATCCGCTTTGTCGCTTCAGGCAACTGGCATGAAATTGGAAAGGGGGGCCCTTTCAAAACATATTCACCGCAGGGAAAGTGACCTTTTGGAACTGCTCGAGTTCGTCGAAACCATCACAGGTGATTGTAGGCCCGTCTTTCACGGAATCTTTGTCGGAATTCACTTTTTAAGAACCCGCATTGTCGGTTTCTTATAAGGGAACGTGTCAGCCGGCATGCGGGGGGTTCTCCGCTATGCCGGCAAGTGTCCGCCAAAGTCTACTGACACGTTCCCTGAAGAACAAAAGTGACGCGTGTTTCCAGGACAATCAAGTACGACGGCCTGGCGGTTCGCCTCAGACGCTTCGCATCTACTGTGCTCGAACGCAAGTACCGTGCAGGAGCAATACGGCCCTGCTGTCACGAATCAACGTCTGCAATGCGCTCAAACGACACCTTCTCGTGCCGCATTGACTCGGGACGACAAGGTCTATATGCAAACGAGGCGACGTTGCCTGCACACAGCACGAGAACGTGGCTGCGCTGAAGGGCCCGGTATCTCGATTCGAAAGTACCGTAGACGGTCTGAGTTAGACCCGCTGCCTCGAGTCAGCATAGCGCACCCGCTTCTCGGGTGGGGCTCGAACACACCCTCTCTATCTCCAGCTTCTGAGGCTGAACTTCACCGTGCAGGTCACACGCCTCCTCCCCGCCGGCATGCTCTTTTCCGTATTGATTGCACTTGCTGAGGACCGCACGTGAGTGGTATGCCTGCGGTATTACTACAATGAGTATGAAAGGCATGCCTGTGGTATGCCTGTGGTATTAATACAATGAGTATGAAAGGCATGCCTGTGGTATGCCTGCGGTATTTCTACAATGAGTATGAAAGACATGCCTGTGGGAATTGTCACGAGCTCTCCTTGTCTTTTGCTTGGTTGGTCAGATTTCACCTAATGCAGAGGCACCACACGCATAACATCAAAGGGAAAGTGTGAAGCCAATTCTAACAACTAACGAACTTGCGAACGGGATGAAAGGAATGGTTTGGGCGTATCAATGCCCACCAAGACGATTACCTTCCATTTGCCTGCGGTATTACTACAATGATCGCGAACAATTCCGTCCATGGAACGTTTAACACCGCGTTATTAAGATTCTCGATGAGAGGTCATTGCCCGCTATGGCATGTAGAGCGAGCAGACTGCGTTGGCCCGTCTCATTTTGTGATTGAATCACTCTAGTGAAATGTATCACGGGAACATGGCTTCCCTTGCAACAGTAGAATCTGATGAGGTGGAATGCCCTTCTAATTTTATCCCACTTCCAACAATTTTGGTCCCCTTATATCCCTAACTGAGATATAAGGGCACAAATTTGTTTGGGTCCAAAAATTTGGTCCAAAACTTGGGTCTGATAATCTGACCCGGCCCGATAGTATGAAAATTCAATTCTTTTTTGTTTGCGGTTTGTTGTGAACGGCCATATTTTTTGCAGGGGAGAAACTTAGTTTGATGTTTAGGCAGAACATGCAGGTTTGATGGGTTTGATGCTAGCATCAAGTTTTTTAGACTGCTTCATCTCTTCGGAAAAAAGAAAGCGGGCAAGGAGCGCGAACATCCCGTGTCCTTCCAATGGCAAGAGGCTAGCTTCCAAAAAAAGATGGGGGGGGGAGGGGGAGGCAGGCAAAAAGTGTCGGTTTATTTTCTTTCTTTTTTATGGGGGGGGGGGGGTTCGAAAACGGCAGGGTTTATTCTCCGGCTATTTCACTGGCCAAAGATGTGGTTTCCATGTCGACTCTGGAGTTGCATGAGCCTGTTTTAAAATCACTTTCTTGTGGGCGGCCCCGTTGAACCCCTAGAATAAACCCTGAAACGACTCTGAAAATGAGGGAAGCACCGAGGGATGGAGATACCTTCGTATAACAGATATATCCCCATCAGGGGATTGCAAAAATGATCGAGGTGCCGGGCTCGTTGTGATGGTACTGACGACGCGTGCATAGAGGTAGTCTGTAGCGGCTTGCGCAGTCTATCGGCACCGATTGTTGCTGCATATCATGGTGTGATCTGGTGGCCTTACTTATGTGTACAAGGGGAGTACTCGGGAAGTACTTGGGAAGTTCACAGGAAATACTAAATGCAAAAATATCGCCAGAAATCGCCATTTTACACTATTTGGGGTGTACTTGGGAAGTTCTTGGGAGTTAGTTCATGGACAGTTGACTTTTCTACTGTGGATCACGCCATATCAAGTTCAAAACTACTACTACTACTACTACTACTACAACTACGGCTACCTTTTTTGGTGGGGAATCTGTCATACTCAGTTCCGAAGGCACGAGCAGTGCCACCCCCACCATGCTTCGGTCGCTGCTTGCCCCGCATACTGTTTGTCTCCGGTGCGCGTTTCACGTCTGCTGTGGAGTCTGACGAGCCCGAGGAATCGTCAGATGATCCGGCTCACTTCCTTTCTCCCTCGAGGGTTATCCCCGCGGCCGAGTCTCGACTCCTTTGGTAGCAGTCAGGGGGGGGTGAGCCAGTATGAATCGGGAGTCAGGCACGACTGTGGAGGTCGCGAAGGGAAGATTTGGCCGGGATGGCACGAGAAAGCTGAAGTGACCCTTCGAGGGAAAGCCTTGGCAACGCAAGTTTAGTGTTTGAGCAGAATCTTGGGGGAAATCTTGGTTTAATGGTAAGGCAGGCCACTGCCTCTCGTGCATGATGGACGCTAACAACGCCACGGGGGGGGGGGGGGGTCGAATTTTAACACCTGTCATTATTCGATTTGTCGAATACTAAAAAAAGTTCCGGGTAGCCGAACAGTGGCAGGATCAAATAGTGGTAGTGTTTTTGACAACCAGACGTGTGTCAAATAACTGTTTTTATTCGACCCCCCCTTTACTTGGCACAACGCGCCAAACTTGCAGAAACATGCGGAAGGCATCCAACGTGGCTCGCAGGGCAGCTTTGATATCAAGCGGGTTCGACTAGCCGCCAAAGCTGACAACGCGGGGGGAGAAATGGTGGAGTCCAGCCTCAGAAACTGGAGTTAAAAGAGCGGGTGTTACCACCCGCTTTTTCGGGTGTGCATTTTACACACGTTACGTGCGGTTTGAATATAGCGCACCCGCATCTCGGGTGGGACTCGAACACACCCTCTCTATCTCCAGCTTCTGAGGCTGCACTTCACCGTGCAGGCCATACTCCTCTCCCCGCGGCATGCCCTTTTCCGTATTGATTGCACTTGCTGAGGACCGCACGTGAGCTGCAATCCCTAACGCCGCCACCGGACATCCCTGGAAACAGGAGTATAACCACTTCGTTTCCCAGGAGAGCGAGTGACGGCGACGAAGTTGATAACCAGAAGTGGGGAGAGGGTTTCCGCAGGAAGGGCTAGTCTGACACAAGCTGTCGTCGGAAGAAAATCCTCGGGAGGGGCGGCCGGTTGCTTCTTTCGACGGAGACTGGCTGGATGGAGAATTAATCCATCCGCAAACTTGTTATTTTTTGAGCGCTTGCGCCCGGCACTAAAATTCCAAAGATACCTGTAGCTCGCTTGTTACAGTTTACTGAGGGAATAGGAGCAAGACGCATGGCTACATGAACACGACCTCATGAATCGACACCAGGAGAATTCGGGGTGTGGAGCTGGCTTCTGCGTAATATTCCGGAAAACGGTAGCATCCTGAACTAGCCCGAACCAACAGAATCAAAGAATGGCAGTCACACCTTCCCTATTATTTTTACACATCGCCTCCTTTGAGATTTGGGACCCGAGTCGCAATAGTGGCATTGCCTGACTCCATTATGTCAGCCATTGACTCCGGAAGGGTCGCAACGTTTTCGTCGTGGTGCAACTGGTTGCAACTGCTGTTGGTAGCTACGTCGCAAGTTCGAAGTTAGAACCGGAATCAGAGTCCTCGCTTGGCTCGCTTCCGCCGTTTTTTGAGATTTTGCAACTGGCGACTCCACGAGTACTTCCTACGAAGCAGGTGTGCAATCAAAACAGAAAAAAGAAGAAGAAAAAGGCACAACTACAATACAGGGGTAGTCCGAGAGAAACTCCCGTTTTTCGTCCCTGTGTCTTCGGTTGTTCGATCGGACAGTGCTGCTACCACTGGACGGAACTAGACCCTGGAAGACCAGTCTTGGACACCATTAGGCCAGTCTTGTATGCGGCAGGAGGGCGAGACATTAACACATAGAACTGAATACTTTTATTTTGCTCATTGTCGAAGGGAGGAGCCTTCTTCGTTGACTCCGCCCCGACAGTCCTCAGGAGTAGCTTCCCCGTCGGCTTTTGGAACTATACTTGGTGCACAGGGATACCAAAAGGGATGGAGTGGGCAGAAAGGTTCAGGCAGCGATGCTGTCGTGTGAGGCATGCGACCTACACCCTCTCTCCAGGACCCGTATCCTGAGGCCTAAAGGGCCCACATCAAGCCGGGAAGTCACATCTTCCGAGCAAGGACCCCCGATTATCTGGGTTCAGCAGTCCCACGGGTACTTGGGGGCCTACAAGGGGACAAAGGGGACAAGATCACAGAGATATATGCAAGGTTTTGAATCCACGTTTTCCTTCGTCCGGTCGTTGATAGCTCCATGGAGCAAAGAGGGAGCAGGGTTGTTGGAGTGACGGTCTTTTTTTACTGGTGCAGAACTAAGCAGAGTAGCCTCCAGAAGGCGCATTGAACGTTCGCACAAACGCCCCCGCGCCGGGGCACTCCCCAAAAAAAGAGCCGGGGAATCGATTACCGTATTGCAACTTGAAGGTGAGCGTCTTCGTTCAGTGATCACGGGCCGACGGGTTCGAAATGTCTCGGATACTCGTCTAGCCTCTCAGCACCAGAAAAGGTCTCGAAGAGTTTGCTCTCCAACATCACGAAAGCTCTCTCTTGAGAATCCGGGGGTTTTGTTGGTGGCGCTTGATACACCATAAAAATGACAACGTCAAACACAGGTGTGCCCCTTGCAGGCGGTGCACCTATGCTTTGGACAAGGTTTTCGACTGCACAAACACAGCAACGGCACTCACGGCTCGCAGAGATAAGACACATGGGTGCCACGCCACGGGTACTCCACCCGAGGTGGCGACAACCCGTGTGCATCACCGTTCTCCCACCCCCCCCCCCCCCCCCCCCCCCCCACCCCCCCCCCAATCGCCAAGCTCAGACACGGTTGTAGGGGCCTTCTCCCCGTGATGGATTCGCTTCTGCACTAGTAGCACGGGTGGTCCTGGCTGTGACGAGCTACGAACAGCCGCCTGGCAAACCAGACTCACACCGCTGTCCTGTCTGCGGACACTCAGGTTCCGCGCTGATGATGGTCCGCCATATGTGTCCGTGGCTTAAAGGACCGATACGGGACCAGTGCGGTGTTGAGCACACACTCATTCCAAGCACGTTCTTGCAATCCCCCCACCCCCACAAATGATGACCACGGGTGGCGCTGCACGGTGAGGTCCAGCCTCAGAAGCTGAAGCTAAAGAGGGTGTGCGCCCGAGTCACACCAGAAAAGCGGGTGTGCTACAACCAAAACGTGTGTAAATCCACACCCGAAAAGCGGGTGTGACACCCCGCTTTTCTAACTCCAGCTTTAACTCCAGCGCCACCCCCCCCCCTCTAGGCATATTGTTCAAACGATTCGCATTATCGCATATTGTCGCATTTGGGATTTTGGCGCCAATAATCGCATTTTCGTTTGCAGTATCGCACGCTCAAAACCTGGGCAAATACTGTACTATGGACTATCGCATATTATCGCACGCGTGTTGCGATAATGATTTATCGCATGCGAATCGCTTGACCGCTATGTGGCCTCCCCCTTCCGAGGGGGGCATCGCGATAACGGTGTCTTTCTTTCTCTCGGAGATTATCGTAGTTCCGGTTTTCCCGTCAAAGTCGATCCACTTACTTGCACCCACCAGCTAGTGAAAATGTGCACCACTGCTGTAAACGATGCCGTCTCAGGATCGAGGGAAGTCATTTTGGCTCCCACGGCAGCCCGAACGAGAAATCAAAGATTATGGGTTCAGGGGGGAGTACATTCGCAGCTGAAACTTAAAGGGATTGACGGAATGCCATGGAGTATGCGGCTTAATTGACTCAACACGGGGAATTTTACTGCAAGGAAGTGTACCGCACCGGGGTGAATCCAACTTCTTGTGTTGCCGTCGATCCTGAGGAACAATCAGATTGGTGTCCTGCGACTTCTGCTCGTTCGGAAAAAAAAGTGAGTGGTGCGATTCATTTGGTTTGTGCGCGCTAGCGGAACTGCTTTGGTAAGTTTCATGTAGTGTGCTGCCAACCTACGAATTGTTAATACCACCAATGCAAATGGAAACACAAACAAAAAGAGGAAACGCAAAATGCCCGCACCCACCAAGGAGGACCCTGACTTGGCCCAGGTGAAGTGGAAGGCTGTCCCCGTTCCTGAGGAGCCTATCGGACCGAGGAGGGCCATGCCGGGAGAACGCCGGTTCTACCCGACGAGCGACGTCTTGCTTTTCAAACGGGCTTAGCCTCACGGGCGGTTGTGGATACTGGGAAGCCGGTTGTAACTCAATCCTATTGATCCTGATCGTCATCACTGTGTAATGAAGATGCTTAATAGGTGGTGACGAAACGACGACGAGGGCAAGCCCTGGGTCCACATGTGCAGGTTGCTCAGTGTGTATTGCAAGTAGAGGGTCGAGTGTGGGGTCGAGCGGCCCCTGATGTGTTTATTTCTTTGTTTTTCGTAATAGTACATTTGTACTGAAGGGAACATTTCCGGAACAACGGTTGCACAAGCCAACGAAAAGTGAAAGTAGACGGACACGCGAAGAACAAGAACCCTGTTGTCTTATCATTTTCCTCACTTGGTCAGTTGATGCTAATCGTCTGCACTTCGTTGATCAGTGCAACCCCCAACTCCGAAAATGTTCTTCTTTCTTTCCAGCAAGTGACAGACTAGCCCACCCGGAGGCAGTTGGTTCCTTTTGGCAGGTTTTCTCTGCCGGCATAAGTTGGTTGGGTTCCCTGCTTTTTTTTTCTTTGACTGACCACATGCGGCAAGTGACATGCCTAACCTAGTTCCAAGTCCGAATCTCACTCACTTGTCGACATGTTGTCAAGGCATGCTCTTCACCGCTATGTTTAAAGCCAGCAAGAGGCTGAGCCTGACCCCAGTCCCAATCCTACTCTTCGACGAGCACTTGTAGACACTTTTGTTTGTGCGATTTGACCTGTACGCGTTCAGGTTAAACCGCTGTCAACGTTCCTTTTTAGCTGTAACAAGTATGCTCACTAAGGTGGTTACTGGTTATCGCAAAAAAAAAAAGCGCCGCAAATGTTTTGTGGACGGTTTCTTGTGGGTTTGTGTTTGCATTGTTTTCCGAAGCGTTCACATTTATTTCGCGGGGTGCATGTTCTTCGCAGCCGACAACTCAGCCACGTCTTGAGGTCGACTCCAAGTCCCAGCCCAGCTCTTTGAAGAGGAGGGTATCATGCAGGGTCCAAACCTTGTGTCTTTTTATTAAACAGGGGTTTGGACCCAAAAAAAATGGCCACCCATTTTTTCCGGGAAAAAATACTCGACGTTGCTGCTTCGACTCCGAATGGAAGGGAATATAGAGATAAGGGCAAATACAAACACAATCTGACTTGTTCTTCGCTTACACCACCGTGTGTTGCTCTCTCACTCAGGACTTTGACCTGTTTTGTTTGTGTGATTTGTCGTGTCGGGGTAGACCCGCATGACCTCACGTCCGTTCAACACGTGGTTCGGTAGTTACAGCACTTGGGATCTGTTCTGTTCTTTGTCGGGTAGCATCGTCGAGCATTTTCTTTCAAGCTGGCGCTGATGTAAAAAAATCTGGTACAAATACTGGGGTACTTTTTGATGAAGAGAGCAAATTTTTTTCCAAATTTTTTTCTTGGCGCGGGGGGAAAAACGCCCACATTTTGGGGCAATAGGCCCCTGCCAATGATAAAACCATGGGTAAGGTGCCTTAGGGGACTAGTCCCAATGTGAAATGTGCCTTAGGGGACTAGTCCCACTTGGAAATTGTTACCTTGACTTTTGTCAGGGAAATGCACTTAGCAGATTTTGAGCAATTTTTGGAAATTTTCATTTTTTCCAGATTTTTGCAGATTTTTTGCAGATTTTGGCCATTTTTGCCCAGTTTTGCCCATTTTCGCCGATTTTTCCAGATTTTGGCCATTTTTGCCGATTTTTCCAGATTTTTCCAGATTTTGGCCATTTTCGGCCATTTTTGCCGATTTTTGGGGATTGCGGGTTTAATATGAAACGTGTTTAGTACGAAACGGTTTTAATACGAAACGTGTTAATTAAGAAACACCCCGGATCTGAAGCTATGAAACATTAACACGTTTCGTATTAAAAACTGCACTTCCATAGGGGTTTTAGAGTTAAAGTTCGCTTGAAATACCGGGGTTTTAGGGTCTCCGTGTGACCGTTCATGAATGGGTTCTCTTAGAGCAAGAAAGGGCTTTATGGTTTCGGATTGTATATTTAGTGCATGCTTTCGTTTTGGGTTATGGCTAGCCATGTCCGGGACTGTTTGTGACCGACACCAAGTACATTCCTTCGTGGAGTGTAATCTTGGGCCCCCCACGTTCTACAAGTTGAGCAGGGGTTGCCTTGTAGCCCGTACCGGTCTGTTGTCCGCGTTTTTATGTATTTTCTCGTAGAGTAGTGCTTGGGTTTCGCGACATTTGCGGTGCTTCACGTGGTGCGGGTTGCTTCCGCCCTAATATAAGGTTTTGAGGGGTTTTGTACTTAGAGTAAACTGGGGCTCGACACTAAAAAAAGGACGCAGGAAAATTGACAGAAAATCTGAACCCGTCAAAAAAGAAATAGGCACCAATTTCTTCGCCCGCGTCAGCCCTTCGCCCTAGCGAAGCAGATTCGACAATCCGGGCGAGTTTCGTGGTGACCGGGTTGAGTGACGCAAATTTACTGGAAGAGAAAGTTTCCGATCCAACAGGAGATGAGGCCGACCAATGTCTTCGTTGAAGACAGCCCCCAGGCAGTGTTGGCGGTGGCTCCCAGCTCTTGGGAGCTGGGAAGAGCCAGCGGGAGCTGGGTTTCTGGTGAAAATTTTGCTCGTGCGTGCAGCAGACCTTTTTTGACGATTTTTAGCTCGCGATAAGCTCCGATGAAGAGAACCGTGAAGAATGGACACGGGGGAAGAAGTATGTGCGTGGTTCGCGGGTCTAGGGCACCGGACACGGAAACCACCAGGTTAGTGACGGGAAGGACGGGAATCGATCCCCTGGGTGGTGCCGTTTTTTTCGCTGTCCACGGAGCAGACCTTTTTTGACGATTTTTTGCGTGATCAGCTCCGATGAAGAGATCCGCAAAAAATAGACCCGGAATCCCGGATATCCAAAAAATGTGCAAAGGTTTTCTCGCATTTTGGGGGAATTTTGAGGTGGCTTTTTATTGTGCCCTGCTGGCTCCCGCTGGCTCCTTCCAGCTCCCGAGCTGGCTCCCAAAAGCCGGGAGCTGGCTCCAGCTCCGAGAGCCACCGCCAACACTGCCCCAGGCCACCGGTTGCGGGGACAACGTTCTCGCCGAACTCCATCGCAACTTCAACGAATGTCTCGTACTGAGTGAATGCGCAGATTGCATCAACGTTCTGACTTCGCTGGTTTTGACCAAGAGCTTGAAGAACTGGCAAACGATGAATGCGTTGCTGTGGAGGTGGATGCGGTTCATGCTAGTCTTGGGGCTGGCGAGCACGAGAAGAAGCTGGATGGCAATCACCTGGAGAGGCTTTACTCCTTCTTTAAAAAGGGCAACTCCGCCTTTGCTTGCGCTGCCCTTCCATACGACCGGCTTACCCTGTCATCACTGACGCGTGCCCGCCTAATGAACACCTTCGTGAACGCTAGCGTGTCAGGAACTCGTGGTTGGCACTGGATTTGTAACAACTGACCGGTCGCTCCGAAGATGCGTTGTATCTTGCTCGCTTTCTGACTTTTGCGGAAGCAAGATAGTCAGCCACCTTGCAACGGTCTTTTCCGCCGACACCGCTCTTGGTTCATAGAGACGGACGCTCGAGGATGTCAACAACACGATTGGAGCTGCGGTTACCATTCCTGGCATCCCCATCTCCAATCTTCTCCGCGCCGGGAAGCTCCCGCACCGGCCCAGAGCTCAACCTTTTTTCAAAGGGAGCCAAGGGCCAGAACAGGAACTTTGACGCGAAAAAAAATGGCGAGGGGGTGAGCAGAGCCCGCCCACGCCTGTCGTCTTCATGCACAAGTGCCAGAACGCTCTTGTCGCTAATACTTTGACCGCGATACGTTTTTACTGCTCAAAGGCTCGATAAACCCAAGATTTTCGGGAACAAAAATGGGGGATCATCATGGGGTTTCAACAGTTTTTCGAATTTCACTAAGTACGCCGACCCCATGTTTTTAGTACGAAACGTGTCAATTAAGAAACACTTTGGCCAAAAAACTAGCTAAGAAACATTTACACGTTTCGTATTAAACCCGCATACGGTAGTCCCCTAAGGGCACATTTTCATTGGGAAGTACTGGGAGATGCACTTAGCAACTTTTTTGCAAATTCTTACCAGGAATTGTAGTGCAAAATAGGGACTAGTCCCCTAAGGGCACATTTCACATTGGGACTAGTCCCCTAAGGCACTTTTCCCTAAAACCATTTTTTGGTGGAAAAAAGTGTGTTCGTGGGGTGCAAAAGTTTTTGGGGGTTTCGGCTGGGGCTCCGGTTACGAAGCACATTTTTCCGGGGGCCAGTCGGCAAACCTGCCGCGGGGCAGAAGGTGAGGTAAAAAAAGAGAGAGAGAGAGACGAGTTAGAGAGAAAAAGACACAAACTTTTGACCCTGCATGGTATTTAGAGTTAAAGTTCGCTTGAAATTCCGGGGGTTTAGGGTCTCCGTGTGACCGTTCATGAATGGGTTCTTTTAGAGCAAGAAAGGGCTATATGGTTACGGGTTGTATATTTGGTGCACGCTTTCGTTATGGGTTATGGCTAACTATTTGTTAGAGTGTTTACTACTGAGCTTGTGTTCTAGGACAGCCAGCGAGCAGCGAGAGACGGCAACGCGGCTGAACTTGACTCCAAGCGACAAAATATCCCACGTTTACCCCCAAAGTGGGGACATGCACGTCGACGGCGTCGGGAGACACTATGGGTAGATCGCTTGAGCATCATCCATTTTCAGGACCGGTGCATTCGGCAGGTGAGTTGCTTCCTCGGGTGCCGACTTCCCTGGCCGCTGTAAAGAACCGACCCCTGTTTGGTGGGATCTGATGAGCGACCACTCGGACAACTTAAGTCAGCTCTCGGTGCATCCCGCGTCGCCTGTCCTGCTGTCAAGATGAACCGACACCCTCTATGGGATCCGATGAGCAAGTACTCGGACACCTTAAGTCAGCTCTCGGTTCGTCCCGCGTCGCCAGCCCTGCTTGCCAAAAGTGGGCCAGGGTTCAACGTCAAGCAACGCAGCGAAAGAAGAAAAGGGGTGTCCGCCTGTGCGTTTCGGCAGCAAGCGTTTGTTTCGATGAAGAAACAAGTGCAGCAGAGTGCCCGGCGAGCCTGCGGTGCAACACGCTGGCATTTGCGAGGCAGCGAAGACGGGGTGTCCCCCCCCTGTTCTTTTCGGCAGCAAGCACCAGCACACTTTGTATCGATGAAGAAACAAGTGCAGCAGAGTGCCCGGCGAACCTGCGTTTTGCAATTGCCGAGGCAGCTGACGTGTCAAACAAGCTGTGCGTTTCCGCAGAGCATCAGCACACGTTTTGTCGATGAAGAAACAAAACGCGACAGACAGAGGGCGACGTAGGCACTGCCGAGACGGATGCGCAGGCGTCAATCGAAACAGCGAGAGACGGAGTGTACACCTGTGCGTCGGCAGCGAGACCACGCTTCGGTGAAGAAGTGTGAAAACGGGGTTTTGCCCGGAGGCTTCTCGTGATATTCTGCAGATGCTTTGAGCTATATTTGTGTCTATATTTTCATTCGTCTTCTTAACCATGGTTAAGTGCGCAAATGGTGGCAGCCGAAGCTGGTGAAGAAAGCGCGGCAGAGTGCGTTGCGAAGCAGGTGGATGTATATAGACACAAATACCGAGCGAGAAAAAGCGAGACAGCGAAATACGGAGTGTCTCCGCTGTGCGTGCCGACAAGCGAGCACCAGCACCCTTTGGCTGGACATTGTAGCGAAAATTGTTTGTGCGCGCGTGCGTAGTCCCTAGTTGATAGGAAATACGCAGTCGTCAACCGATGATGACGAACGCGTTTGTTACCGTAAAAGAAGCGCGGCTGTGTACGCTGCGAGCGTTCGGACATCACAAGGATTTGCCGAGACGGATTCCCCCACGCACGGGCCAAGCGCAACAGCGAAAAACGTCTCCGCTGTCGGCAGCAAGCGGCGGCACGCTTTGTGTCGATGAAGAAAAAAGCACGGCGGGGGTGGGGGCACTGTGGGGGCTCGTTCACGGGGGACAATTTGCCCGAGGCGGAGCAATGCCCAGCTCCCCCCAGCGGACAGTGTGGCGATCAACAACTTCGGCGAGTTTGTTTGTGCGCGTGCCAAGTCCCTAGTTGACGATAGGTCTAACACGATACGCTGCCAACCGACTCTTCTTAATAATGACAGACGCGTTTGCTACCGTAAGAAAAGCGCGACAGAGTAGTACGCTGCGAACGTTCGGTCATCACGGACGTTTTGCCGAGGCGAATGCTCAGACACAGATGTCAAGCGAAACAGCGAAGAACGGAGCCGGCAGTGAACCAGCACGCTTTGCGTCGATGAAGAAAAAAAAGCGCGGACAGGAGGGGCGCTAGGCGCGAGGGACAATCTCACGGGACATTTTGCCGAGGAGGATGCTCTTCACCTCCGGCGCCTCGGCCACGTCGACCGCGCGCTGCCCGCCCTGGTCGGCGTGGTGTGGGTTCGCGCCGCGGTCGACCAGATACTGCACGACGTCCGGCTTCCCGCCGAGGGCTGCCGCGTAGAGGGGGGTCTCCCCGTACTTGTCGACGGTGTCCAGGCACGCTCCGCGCGCGTGCAAGAACGACACAATACCCAGCTCCCCCAGCGCCGCCGCCCGCGACAGAGGTGTCCGACCGTCCGTATCAGCCACATCCACCGCCGCCCCCTCTTCGCACAGTAGCCTCACCGCCGGGAGTCTCCCGTGCAGGGACGCGACGTATAGAGGGGTCCTCCCGTTTTCAGCCGGCTGGTTCACAGCGGCGCCGTTTTGCACGAGGTACCGGAGCATCTGCAAATCGCCCGTCCACGCGGCTCTGTACAACGCCGTGCGCCCCGACTTGTCGGCTGCGTTGACGTTCGCCCCGTGCTCCCGCAGGCGACGGACGACCTCCCAGCGCTTGCTGCGGGCCGCGATGAAAAACGGCGACCAGCCCCCCTTCTCCGCCAGCTCTGCGTCGGCGCCGCTGCAGAGCAGCAGCGCAACGACGTCGACCTGCCCGGCCCATGCAGCTCGGTACAGCGCGGTTCTCCCGTTGGAGTCCTGCTTGTTGATGCTTGCCCCCGACAGCAGCAGCAGCGTGACTGTATCACAGTCCCCGCGGTGGGCCGCGATGCTCAGCGCCGTGCACCCATCATCATCGTCCCTGTCGATGTCCGCCCCCCGCGAAACGAGGTATGCCACGACGCCCCGCCACCCGCCGGCTGCGGCCAGGTGCAGCGGGCTCTCGCCGCCGCCGCCGCGCCGGTGCAGCTGCCACGGCACCGTCTCCTGTCCCACCCGAAACGCGGAGACTCGCTCGTCGTCCGCCGCCAGCCGGTTCCCGCAGTACAGCCGCTGGTCCCGATCCGGGATCCCCGTCCTCCCCATCACCGCGAGCTTCAAGCACGCGACCGTCGCCGACCACGGCACCGTGACAGCCGCCGTCGTGCCGACGGGGAGCGCAACGTGGCACTGCAGCATCATATTCCCTCTCTCTCTCTCTCTGAACTTCTTACCTCGGACTTATTTCGGACCAGCCGCGTTGCTGCCCTTTCGGGAGGGGAGTTGCTGTGTGCTCCTGCAGTCTTCGTGTTTTTTTTTTCTCTTCTTTCGTACTTGACCAACAGGTTCACCCCCCCGCACGCCAAGTCCGCCCTTCGGTATAAGTTCGTTCAGAACTTCACTCACTTCGTTGACGAAGTTCTTGATCCCTCTCTCTCTCTCTCTCTCTCTCTCTCTCTCTCTCTCTCTCTCTCTCTCTCTCTCTCTCTCTCTCTCTCTCTCTCTCTCTCTCTCTCTCTCTCTCTCTCTCTCTCTCTCTCTCTCTCTCTCTCTCTCTCTCTCTCTCTCTCTCTCTCTCTCTCTCTCTCTCTCTCTCTCTCTCCCTTTCCCGGTCAACTTCACCGCGGATACTGTCGGAGGCACCGTCCGGGCCGCAGCTTTGCGTGTGTTCTCCGGCGACAGCGAGTGTCGGTTAGGCCCGCACAAAGGCAGTCGTTCTTCTTTTCGCGTTCACCGGCTGACTGTGAAGGTGTTGAGAAGAAGGACGGGTGAAGAGGATCCTCGCCGCCAAGCAAAGCGTCGCAAGCTTCGGACACGGGGTAGGGGGCGTGGTGGGCTGAGGGCGCGCGGTCGTTGTGCGTCGACTGCCGAATCGAGAGTGGTTCTCTTCCCCTTTTGCCGTCGATCCCGGGGAGGCTCGGTTTGGTGCCTTGCGACGTTTTCAGACTGTTTTTTTTTTTTTTTTTTTTCTCTTCTTTCGGGTTTGTGTGTTCTGGTTTTTAGAGTGCAAGTTTTTCTTTTGCACGAGTGGGTTCGTGTGGGTGAGTGTGCGTGTGGGGCACGTGTGTGTGCGCGCGTTTTATTTCTTCTCCTTTTTAAAACCGACGGGAAAGGGGGGGTGCCTTTGACGCGAAAACGACGTGCCTCGTGTGTCTGATAGGGTCAGCGGGTTGGCTAGCGGATTGCTGCCTCCGTTTCCTTTCCGCGGTCCTGCTTCTCCCGATGGGCAATCTTTGCGAACGGAGAGGATCTGGTCTGTTTTGTTGCTTGAACGACTCTAGGGAACGCGTTGTGCACGGCCTTCCACAGGGCGGGTCAGCGGAATGAAGGCGGACTTCTTTCAAGCGAGCGGTGAGGGCACGATGGGGAGGGGATGGGGAGGGGAATTCGGGGCTAGCAACGGGGCGATAACCTTTGCACAAGTGGTTACTGCTCGTCGGAATAGTATTACTCTTCTAAGACTTCTTCGGGGGGGGGGGGGGGGACAAAATGGAAAGGGGAGGGGGCGTGAAAGGAGGTAGCACACGAGGCCCGTGTGCAGTACTGAAGGGAGGCGGGGGAGGAGGGGAAAGTGTGTTTTCGACTGCTCTCGTCCTGGCGGGTGTACGGTCGTGCGTTGGACAGGTTGGGCAAGTGTTGGAACGGACAAAATGCTGGTTGCGGGCCAACCCGACTACGCTTTACTAAACCCGATTACGTTCTACGAGGCATGACACACATCACGTGCGAAGAGATGCGAAAACGGGAGATAACCGCGACGCCGGCGCTGCAGATCATCGCCACAGATTATTAGCATTCCAAGCCAAAACTACAAGGCTCGACAACATTATCGAATTGGCTCAGCCGAGCTGTTGCCGGGATGTTGCCGTTGGCTGGCGGATCGGCTGACATTTGTCGTGAATTTGTTGCATTCGTGTGATTGTCAGGCCTTCGACTACCTTGAGCAACGCACTATGACTACGTCACAGCAGATGGAACGCGTCTGTTGCGCCGCCGCGGAGGCGGCCTACGAGTGGTGTCGTTGTGGCCTCCCGGCCAGAGCCATCGTTGGATGACCCTTCGCTCGCCAATTTTCGTTAATACATGCATTTTGCGATGCTTTAGAGCCAATTGCATCGGCACATGCATTGTGCTAAGTAGGGCTGCTGTCTGGACGACGCGCGAAAGGCAAAAAAAAAGAAGACGTGCCATCGACTGACAATACACGACGGCGGCAGTGTACGCAGGATTTGGTACTGCTTGGCCTGAGAGTTTCGCTCACGTGCGAGATTCCTGGGTCTGTGTTCCAAGATAGTTTCGACGACGGCTGTATCCGACGTGGGGTGTCTGCCTTGTGCTCATTTCGAAGGAGGCTAGAGGGGGAGAAACCAATACAACTACAAAGTGGGTCTTTTTTGTTGAACGCTTACGCCCGCCACTAAACCCAGATTTACCTGTGTTTCGTGTGGGCTACAGCACATTTACCTCCTTTGATCTATCGCAACTGGCAGTCTCCTCAAGCATTTCCTACAAAGCAGGTGCTTATACAAAAAAAGTGCTCCTATTCGAAAATCCGAAACTTCCTCGGATCGCCCGAGAACACGCAGAAACACGAACTGCGAGGGCACATTTGGGACGACTCCCGAGGTTTCTTGGACAACTTACCAGCAAGGGATGGAGGCATGTAGAAGACATGGCGGACTCACTGCGGGTGCCAGGTTCGCGGTGACGAGAGTTGGTCGGCGTGACCCGCAGAGGGAAGCTAAGGTCCACCGGACTGCCGAAAGGGTGCACAAGACACGCGCGCAAAACCCCGAGCGACGCTGGCAGATGGCGCTCGTTGTGTTTTCATCAGTTCGCAGCGCAAACAAGGCAGCAGCAGGAAGGCGGCAGCGGCAAGGCAGCAGCAACAAGAAGGCAGCAGCGGAAGGCAGCGGCAGCAGGAAGGCAGCGGCAAGGCAGCAGTAGCAAGGCTGCAGCGGCAAAGCAGCGGCAGGCAGCAGCGGCAAGGCAGCAGCCGCAAGGCAGCAGCAACAGGAAGGCAGCAGCGGCAAGCAGCAACAAGAAGGCAGCAGCAGGAAGGCAGCAGCGGCAAGGCAGCAGCGGCAAGGCAGCAGCGGCAAAGCAGCAGCAGCAAGAGCAGAGGAAGCTCGGGTGTTGGCGCTGAGGAGACCAGCATGCTGGAACCCCAGTATGCAGAGACGAGCGTAGGGGTACGTTGGACAGATGCGCTCGTTGCGTTCTCATCAATTCGTAGCGGAAGCTCGGCGAGCGCTGAGAAGACGCATACTGGTATCCCAGCACGCAGGGACGGGCGTAGTTGTACGTTGGGCGGTTTCGCTTGTTGCGTTCCCATCGATTCATAGAGCAAGAAGCCAACGGGTACGCGGGTTAAAAGCGCTGAGAAGGCGCGCCCGCTGGTATCCCATCACATGGAGATGGGCGTAGTTGTACGTTGGGCGGTTTCGCTCGTTGCGTTCCCATCGGTTCGTAACGCAAAAAGGGCAACGGGAGCTTGGGTGAAAAGCACAAGCACGGAGACGACGCGTACACTCATGCGGGATCGGCGTAGTGCCACGTTCTAACCGGTCAGCGCTGAGCCTCGATTCGTGGCGCCAAAAGGAAGAGCTCAGGCTCAGGTCAGCTGCACGTGCAAGAATCGGTACAACGCCGAGCGGATGCGCAGATTGGTTTTCGACCGGCTCATCAACTCGTAAAGGAAGACGCCCAGCTCCTTCACGCGCCGATCAAGCTCCTTTCCTTCGCACTGTGAGTAAGGGGGGGAAAAGGTTTCTTGGGTTTGAAGAGCGCGTGGTGCTTGCACCACTGAGGCCAGGTTATTCAACCGCGGATTTAGTAGAAGGATTGTTCAGGAAACGGTCGCGAGCGAAACCCGACCAGGTAACGACCATTTCACTGTCTTCTTTGTTTTGTGATGCGAACATCACGAGGTGCTGTCCGAAGGCACCGCCCACTCCTGGGAGCACCACTCCTGCTTTCTAGAGTGAAAGTTCGCTTGAAACTCCGCGGGTTTTAAAGTCTCCGGGTGACCTTCATCGATATGGGAAGATATCCTTTGTGCTCTGAGTGTCGTAAGAGTGGTGGTTACACGGGGTAGGGGGGCCCACGCAAGGCAAGCTACAATGGGGCAATTTGGGACTATGAGGGCTTTTTTACCGCGTTTCAGCTGGAAAACTCATGCAAAACCCCAAAAAAACACTACTGTGGAGTAGTTAGGGTGGTAGGAAGGTGGTTCAGCCCTCGGATCGAACACCTTCTCAAAGAATTTCCTGCTCGGCACAGTGTCCCCTATAGGGCAATTACCATGGAAAAAGGGGAATTTCACAGGAAAATAGATCTAATCGTGCATCCGAGGAGATGCTTCATGCAAAACCCCCCAAAAACACGACTGTGGAGCAGTTAGCGTGGTAGGAAGGTGGCTCAGCCCTCGGATCGAACATCTTCTCAAAAACTTCCTGCTCGGCGCAGTGTCTCCTGGGCAATTACCATGGAAAAAAGGGAACTTCACAGGAAAGTAGATCTAATCGCGCATTCGAGGGAGATGCTAGACCAAATTTTCGGAGACACGAAACGAAGTTGGCTATTTGAGGAATATGGAACTGGAATTCTGGAGAAAATGGCTTTTTTGCCGCAGTTTCTTTTTGCCGGCTTGCTAAATAATGGTTTCCATGCCGTACAAGGAAGACCAAGCCGGCCGTTTCCTGTGTCACATCGTTTTCCGGATGCCTCGACAAGTAGCATGCCATGCAAGACGGAGCCGGCTCTTTCGCAAACCACCAAAAGCCAAGGGACAGAACAGGGCACGTTTTCAAAGGGGCTTCCCCGGCGTAGTTCGCTTCCTCCTCGGTAAGGGGAGGACGGGCCCTGCGAGGCACGGGCACGCTTCTTCTTTTCTTTTGCTCGCCCCGAGACTGCTCGTTCTTTGCCATCATGGTTCGAACTTCTTCTTCGAGCTCTCCAAAGTGAGGACTCAGCAACTCGACCCCGACATCCTTCTTCGAACGTTGACTTGGCGGAGCTGCTTCACACACTTTGGCTAACTCCAAGAGCTGGCTCAGATACAAGGACTCGAGGGCACTAATTTGAGATTCTTCTTTTGTCACTGTATCATGCTCTTCGGCAAAGTCGTGTTTGCGATCTTCCGAGCTATCCCACCCTCTAGATGGTGCCTTTTGCAACTTCCTGAGCTACCACCCTCTAGGACGCGCTTTTTGCAATTTTCCGAGCTATCCCACCCCTCTATAACGCGCTTTTTGCAGTTTCCCGAGCTATCCCACCCTATACAACGCGCTTTTTGCAGTTTCCCGAGCTATCCCACCCCTCTATAACGCGCTTTTTGCAGTTTCCCGAGCTACCCTCTACAACGCGCTTTTTGCAACTTCCTGAGCTATCCCACCCTCTACAACGCGTTTTTTGCGATTTCCTGAGCCATCCCCCTCTACAACGCGCTTTTTGCAGTTTCCCGAGCTATCCCACCCTCTAGATGGCGCCTTTTGCGATTTCCTGAACTATCCCACCCTCTACAACGCGCTTTTTGCAACTTCCTGAGCTATCCCACCCTCTACAATGCGTTTCTTTGCGATTTCCCGAGCATCCCACCCTCCAGATGACGATTTTTGCGATTCCCTGAGATATCCCCTCTACAACGCGCTTTTTGCAACTTCCTGAGCTATCCCACCTTCTACAATGCGTTTTTTGCAATTTCCCGAGCTATCCCTCCCTCCAGATGACAATTTTTGCGATTTCCTGAGCCATCCCACCCTCTACAACGCGCTTTTTGCAGTTTCCCGAGCTATCCCACCCTCTGGAACGCGTTTTTTGCAATTTCCCGAGCTATCCCACCCTCCAGATGACGATTTTTGCAATTTCCTGTCCCACCATCTACAACGCGGCTTTTTGCAACTTCCTGAGCTATCCCACCCTCTACAATGCGTTCTTTGCGATTTCCCCAGCTATCCCACCCTCTAGACGGTGCCTTTTGCAATTTCCCTGAGCTATCCCACCCTCTACAACGCGGCTTTCTGCAAGTTCCTGAGCTATCCCACCCTCTACAATGCGTTTTTTGCGATTTCCCGAGCTATCCCACCCTCTAGATGGTGCTTTTTTGCAATTTCCTGAGCTATCCCACCCTCTACAACGCGCTTTTTGCAACTTCCTGAGCTATCCCACCCTCTACAATGCGTTTTTTGCGATTTCCTGAGCTATCCCACCCTCTAGATGGTGCCTTTTGCAATTTCCTGAGCTATCCCACCCTCTAGGACGCGCTTTTTGCAATTTCCCGAGCTATCCCACCCTCTAGGACACGCTTTTTGCAATTTCCCGAGCTATCCCACCCTCTAGGACACGCTTTTTGCAATTTCCCGAGCTATCCCACCACGCTTTTTGCAATTTCCCGAGCTATCCCACCCTCTAGGACACGCTTTTTGCAATTTCCCGAGCTATCCCACCCTCTACAATGCGCGTTTTGCAGTTTCCCGAGCTATCCCACCCTCTGGAACGCGTTTTTTGCAATTTCCGAGTTGTCCAAAATATGGCATTACACCTAGAAAAAAATGATGTTTTCGGGAGGACGGTGTGGGCTTAGCTCGAAACCCATGATGGCGAAAATCTCAAAATAATGGTATCTGGGCAAAAATAGCTATTTTTTCACGAGAGAAAGGTTGTTTTCTAGCACGAGTAGTTTTCCGGTGTGCCACGAGTGGCCGGCAGGCCACGAGTGGCACACCGGAAAACTACGAGTGCTAGAAAACAACCTTTTCGAGTGAAGAAGATAGGTTTTCCACCGCACCAAGCGACTTTTCCACACGCGAGTGTTGCTGCACACCCCCCCCCCCACCAAACCCAAGCGGACTCACCCCCAGCGGTCCGCTTCTGTTGTCTACAACATCACTGTTGGGTCACACTCAAACATTAACCTGGGGGCACCGCAAGTACCAGTTGCAAATGATGATGTCCGCGTTTACCTGCCATCTGATGATGCCTCTTCCGAGGAAGATGCTTGCTCCGACTCTGAATGAGTGCCTGCGTGTTGTTCGTCGTTCTTTGGCTTCCTGATCATCAATGGCACACATTTTCCTTTTTCAAGCTCACTTTGCAGCCGTGCCCGCAAGATTGCCATCAAGAGCCCATGACTTCTTCTCCATTTTCCGTTTACCCCCCCTGAAAATGTACCGCAAAGCACTAGAAAACGCAAAAAGTCTGCAGTGTAGAAAAGTAGTCTACAGTGTAGAAAAGTAGTCTACAGTGTAGAAAAGTAGTCTACAGTGTAGAAAAGTAGTCTACAGTGTAGAAAAGTAGTCTACAGTGTAGAAAAGTAGTCTACAGTGTAGAAAAGTAGTCTACAGTGTAGAAAAGTAGTCTACAGTGTAGAAAAGTAGTCTACAGTGTAGAAAAGTAGTCTACAGTGTAGAAAAGTAGTCTACAGTGTAGAAAAGTAGTCTACAGTGTAGAAAAGTAGTCTACAGTGTAGAAAAGTAGTCTACAGTGTAGAAAAGTAGTCTACAGTGTAGAAAAGTAGTCTACAGTGTAGAAAAGTAGTCTACAGTGTAGAAAAGTAGTCTACAGTGTAGAAAAGTAGTCTACAGTGTAGAAAAGTAGTCTACAGTGTAGAAAAGTAGTCTACAGTGTAGAAAAGTAGTCTACAGTGTAGAAAAGTAGTCTACAGTGTAGAAAAGTAGTCTACAGTGTAGAAAAGTAGTCTGCAGTGTAGAAAAGTAGTCTACAGTGTAGAAAAGTAGTCTACAGTGTAGAAAAGTAGTCTACAGTGTAGAAAAGTAGTCTACAGTGTAGAAAAGTAGACCCCCCAGTGTGGAAAATAGCAAACCGAGCGTGTGGAAAAGTCGCGTGGCAGGTGGAAAAAACGCTAAGTGCATTTCCCCAGTAAACCGTCCATGAAAAGTACGATGTTCACCTGGAGGCTCGAAAATCAGCCAATCTGGGAAGGAAAAATGTGGGGCAACATCCGGGGAACATGTATAAAGGCAACAAGATTTTCCGCGGCACGAAAAGCTTGAGCAACCACCTCTTATAAGTTTTGTCCCAAAAAAAAAAGGGTTTGCGTGGGCCCCTCTACACGGGGTAAGATAATCGGTGGGTACCTTGGTTGTTGGTCATTGGTGGTTTCGGCCATTAACCATATTTTTTGAAGCAAACTACCTGCATTCCAAATCTTCTTCATTCACGCATTGCTAACGCTTTGCTTGCGAGTCCGAGGACCCATCTGCAACGAGTCTACAGGTGTCAGAGCGAGAGGTCGCGCATGGCCTTCGACCGCTTGAGAAGAAAAACGATACCTTTCGGAAGGTTTTGCCGGGGAACGTCAGCGGTGTATTCGTATTGTCGCACTGTGCGTGTTAGTTCTGCTGTGTGAATCGGTGAGGCTGTCAGGAGAAAGCCTACTTAACCCTGACGCAACGGTTCGGAGCTGGAACTTCACTGGCGGGCACAACATGCGCGTCGGTCTCCGTTTTGGCCGCCTGGTCTACCTGTGAGAGGCGACAACGAAAGTCGCTCACGGGTACAGTACTGGAGTCTGCTCGGCGCAGAGGCTCGCAGCTGCGCTGTCTTTGGTATGATTATTATTTTTACTGCCTGTCACCTGACTTTTCTGCATCCTTGAGAGCTACTTTTCTTACACGCATAGCTACTTTTCTTGCACGCATAACTACTTTTCTTACACGCATAACTACTTTTCTTGCACGCATAACTACTTTTCTTGCACGCATAGCAGTTTTGGTTTCCAGGTGCATTTGTGGGCAATACAGGTGCATTCGTGGGCAATCCGGTGTCTTCGTGGGCAATTCAGGTGCACTCCTGTGGAAGTCACAGTGCCAAAGAACAGCAAGGGACAAGGTTGACGCGCATGATCTGACACTACTGAGCGAACGGAAGAATGATTCGAATGGCAGGACCAGCTCATTCGTTGCAGGATGCGGAGCAGGAGTCGGAGACCGCCAGTGCCATGGAAACTTGGGAAGCTGACGTGCAGCGTACACTGTGTGAGCCGACTGTGCTGTTGTACACGACAGGAACTTGGCCAGTAGCTGGTGTGTGGCACGCCATCTTTCTTGGCCTTCGGCGTCCCCCACACCCTGTGTGTAGCTCTCTCGGACGCAGAAAAGTCAGGTGATGCGGCAGTAAAGCAATCTTCTTACCTCGAGACGTCGTTTTCTTGCACTCGGTTTTCCAGATTGCCACTCGAGCCCTGCGGGCTCTCGTGGCAATCTGGAAAACCTCGTGCAAGAAACCGACTTTTCTCTCGGTGAATAAATAGCTATTTACATAAGCGCCAGCTTGGAAGGAAATGCTCGACGATGCTGCCAGACAAAGAGCCGAAGAGGAAGTGCTGTAACTACCGAACCACGTGTTGAACGGACGTGAGGTCGTGCGGGTCTACCCCTACACGATAAATCACACAAACACAACAGGTCAAAGTCCTGAGTGAGAAAACAACACACGGTGGTGTAAGCGAAGAACCAATCAGATTGTGTTTGTGTTGTATTTGCCCCTCTACCTCTACAGTTCCTCCCTTCCACGAGTATTTTTCTCACGCACTCATGCTTCGACCGGCGGGAGCTGTGCCACGCACCAGGAGAAAATACTCGACGTAGCTGCTTCGACTCCGAATGGAAGGGAGGAAACATAGAGGTAGAGGGGCAAAATACAATACAAACACAATCTGACTTGTTCTTCGCTTACACCACTTTGACCTGTTGTGGCTGTGTGGTTTGTCGTGGGGGGGGGTAGACCCCATGACTTCACGTCCGTTCAACACGTGGTTCGGTCTTTGTCAGGCAGCATCGTCAAGCATTTCCTTTCAAGCTGGCGTTTATGTAAAAGAAATGAGGGAATACAGTTTTCGCTGACCGCACTACCCTGAACAAAACTTTGCACGTGGTTGCGGGTGGCAATTTGGCAAATGATCGTGATCAGAGGTCCCACTCGGGCGGTTCGATTTCCTCATCCATTGCATGCGGCCGGTGGTTCTGATATTTTTCCGCGTCCCCCGTCGTTGTACCCTGAGACCTGCGGTTTTAGTTCCATTTCGAGCTCCTTCATAGGGTGAGTGCAAGCAGTACCTTCGTTGCGGCCATCTTCAAGCTGCGGAACTGGCTGTAGCGCGCCCACATCGAGACCGACTCGCCAGTAGCAAATTCAGCCTGTTTTTTGTGTTTGCGACGATCGTATAGGTATAGGCGCACAGATTGGTGTCGACTGTTTTCGTGCTTGTGAGGGTCAGCTTTGTGTGTATAGTGTGTGGGATAGAGCTTAGAGAGAAGCTCGTAATTGGCAACAAGTTCAGCGTCCGAATCCAAGCAATGTTTCTCAGCTAGAGGAAGCAAAAGTCGTAACGGTAAAGGTTGTTACGTCTATGATCGTGTTCATCCCGTGCATCATCAGAATCGCAAGTAGACCTAGCCCGCTATCTCCACTCCACAGATCCCCCCTGCGCGTATGTGGGGTCCACCGTGTAGTTTCTCACTCAGGACTTTGACCTGTTGTGTTTGTGTGTCTTGCCATGTTGGGGTAGACCCGCATGACCTCACGTCTGTTCAACACGTGGTTCGGTAGTTTCAGCACTTGGGATCCCTTCGGTTCTTTGTCTGGCAGCATCGTCGAGCATTACCGTGTAGGGTAGACCCGCATGACCTCACGTCCGTTCAACACGTGGTTCGGTCGTAACAGCACTTGAGTTCCCTTCGGGTCTTTGTCTGGATCGTCTTATGCAGAAGAAATGCGTAGGTTTGCTTTATTCTTTTACATGTTAGTTGTCGACAACTCTTTTGTATTGTGTTGTCATTCAGATGTAAATCCAAAGCCGCCCACGTCAAACTTTGTTGAGCATTGAGTTCTTTTAAGTACATGAACCACATGGATTAGCATGCACTGCCTTGAAAGTCAGGTTATCGGATGACGTCGTCACCTGCCATTGCGTCGTCAAGGTCGAGCATTTGTGGAGCTAGCGGGGTTTGGCTTTCTTGCGATTCCAAAGACTGAGTCGGCGAGTACGAGGGCAGGCAGGAGTGCCCGTTTTCCACTTTCGAGGGCATTGGTGTGCCCGTGGTCCCCGGTCGTTTCTGAGAGCTGCTTGCCCTCGGAACCTTCTTCTTCCTTCGATGCACCCCTGAGTCGGGTGTGGTCGCCTTCGTCTTCTTCCGCTTGCGGCCGGCGATCAGGCCTTCCTTCGGGGTGCCGAGCACCCTCTTCTTCAGCGCTGGTCGTTCGCTGGTTCCTGGCGTTGGTGGCGGCCTCTTGGTCGCCCGTCCGGTCGTCGCCGTCTCCTTTTTAGTTGCCGCGAGCGGCGCTCGCGCCGCTCGCGCCGCTCGCTTTCCTACTGGCGTTTCCCGCTGTACACCCACCTGGGTGGGTGAGGAGGGCCTCTTCTTCTTGTTGCGTCCGGGGGTTGACTCGACGTTCGGCTTGTTGGACTGGTGGTGGCCGCGGCTGCAACATGCCGCCGGTCGCCTCTGCGTCAGCGTAGGGAGCCTTTTGCACTCTTGGCAGGTCCCTCTGCCATGCGTGCGGCAGGCATGATGCCCGCTGCGGCAACACGCCGCCGCCGTCTTGCACTCGCCGCACTTCGTCGTGCTGTGCTCTGTGCACACCGCGATCGGCTGCCCATCGTTCGCGTGGTGATGGTGCCGGCAGCACATCTCTACCGTGGGAACGTCCCTTCGGACGAGTGCTCTGCACGCCTCACACTTCCCTTTGTGATGGGTCGCGCACGTGACGAGTGCCTTCTCTATACCGACACCCGGCATATGCACGGGGTCTGGGTGCAGTTGTGGTGGGGCAGGCAGGGCCCACCTCGCCGCTCTCCCGATCGTCCAGTCAGGGTACGTCGGGCACTGCGTCCCTACATCGCTTCCTTTCACTTGTTCCTCAAGTATCGTCCCCGTGTGTGCCTCGCGAAAGCGTGGCCTGGGCCGTATACCCGATATCCCCGTGATGCCCATGAACGACAGCGACGTCGTCGGGCACACCCTCTCTCCTCTCATGCAGCTTCCCAGCCCTTGCTGTGCCGCCAGCTTGTCCAACGCGCTCATCATGCAGCGCAGGACGTTTCCCCGTTCTCTCACCCCCTTCGGCGCATTCCCGTGCAGCGGCATGCTGAGGCCCGAGAAGAGCTCAAAGTCGATCGCAAGCTCCAGCATTGACGCCTGCCCGTTCTCGGTCCATTGCATGTCCGACAGCCACGCTACCAACGCATAAAACGTCGGTAGTCCCCAGGTCTTGTTCCGCTCCCACGTCCATGCCGGGGCAATCCGCGCGAAGGGGTGGTCAAATTTCTCGGCAGGCATCGCATTCGCTCTCGACCAGGGGGTCGTGGGGTTCCTGGCCACCCAGCCACGTGCTTCGAGCCCAGCCCGTTCCGCAAGGATTTCAGCCATCATCTCCTGGAGCCGCCTCGAGAATTGGGCATTCTCGGGTACTACCACACCGTGTTCCAGCGTGCATCTGGGCCAGTCGGCCCGGTTGGCTGCCATCAGCTCGGCATGTGCCTCTCGTCGCCGTACGTGCGAGTACGCTCCGCAGTCCCAGAATACGTGTTTCTCGTCCTCGGTGTCGCCGCTTCCACAGTGCTTGCAGCTGGGCGCCTGCGGCTCAGCTCCGGCCTGCCTCATCCGCGACGTGTACTCAGCCGTGTTCACCCCCCCCGCCAACGCTACACGTATAAGCCTCGCGGTGTGCGCGGGACATTCACGCATCCTCCAGAAGGAGTTCGTCCGCTCCAGGTCGGCTCTCTGTATGCCCTCGAATCCCGGCCGCCTCGCCACCAGTCGGGACCACGTCTTCGCCCTCAAGTCCGCCCTAACTTCATGTCCCCTCTTCGAAGGTGCCGAGGTTAACGGGTCATACGTTGCTCCATTCCTCAGCGTGCGAGACAGGGGCCCGGGTCCCCATACGTGTCCACACTCCTCCATGCTCCTCATCGCCAGTCCAACTGGCCCCAGGGGTAGGTCGCCCTCGGCGTATCTTCCCCGGATGCTCTCCATCAGAGGCAGCAGTCGTGGCAACCTCTCGCACGCCGCGTAAAACGCTGTCGTCACCCTATATGCTAGGCATGTACCGGGATCCGTCAGGTGGCCCTTCTCCTGAAAGTTTAGGACCATCTCCCTCGCGCGCTTCGGGTTGGATCCACCCCAGATCAGTCCCATCACCGACGTCGTCAGCCGTTTCATCGCCACCTTCGATACCGGCGCGAAAGAGCAGCCTGACAGCGCCGCCGGTAGCACATTCGACTGCACAATCCGGACCCGCTTTTCGTACCGGAACGGCGCATGGCGGAGGCCTTCCGCCAGGGCAGCCGCCTTCTCCACCCTCTCCGAGTCGGACCTTTCCGTCCTATTCTTCGCCGTCGAGACTAGGACCCCGAGGCACTTGACGGATTTGCTAAACCGCAGCAGCGCATCCACGCTGCGGAGTTTGAGAGTCGACTGATGCCTACGTCTCGTCGAGAACGCGACCGTCTTCTGGAGGTTTAGCTCCATCCCGGTGAGTGTGCAGAACTCGTCTACTACGTCCACTCCCTTTTGCAGGGCGGCCTCCGACAGCCTGGACAGCAGTGTGGCGTCGTCCGCGTATGACTTTGGACTCACACCCTCCGCTTCTTTCTTGACCGCTTTCATCACTACCGACAGCAGGGCATTGATGAGTATGACGGATACAGGGCACCCTTGAAGGATACCGTTGGTCACACTGAACTCCCTGCCCACCCCTAATGGTAGCTTGAAGCGTCTCGCGAGCAGTCTGTAGATAGCCCTCAGCGGCTTGAGAACCCGATTGTGCAATCCTAAGTCCTCGGCTAAGCGCAGTACTATCTCTCGCGGGACCATGTCGAAGCATTTCCGGAAGTCCAGCGCCACACCGTAGAGCGGCTCCCCGTCTAACAAGGCGTCCTCCATCTCGAGCCCAATTTCCATCAAGACGTCCTCGATCCGGTGACCCGGTCGAAAGCCTTTCTGTCCTTCTTCGATCCATTCCTCTTGCCACAGAACTATGTCCGCCAGCCTGCGGCAGGCCCATAAGCGGTACACGGCGGATGTGACGGTTATCGGTCTTGTGTGCAGCGGGTCTTGACTCTCATCCTTCGGCACCATCGACACCAGCGCAGTTGTCATGCTTGCCGGCCAGTCTCCAGTTGTTTCGACCAGGTTCATGACGTCTGCAAGTGCATTCAGCAGGGGGAGCGGCAACTCCCGCAGTTCAGCCATACGCCAGCCATCCACCCCTGACGCGCTTTTCTTCGGCTTCTTCCTCAGCAGAATTCGCAGCTCCTCCCCCGTGATTGTTCCGGCTTCCATCATATGTGGGCCGATGTGATCCCGGAACCGATCCCGAAACGGCTCGTACTCCGGCTCTGGCCCGTCCTTGTACTTACGCAGGATAGGGTCCCACGCAGTGTTCAGCACCTCGTCCATCTCGTCAACATTTGCAGTCACTCCCGCCCCCTTTCGCAACACCCCCGACGGCTCAGCGCGTCCGGCGCAGATGGTTGTCAGACATCGTCTGCTCGCATCGGCCCTCTCGTTCAGCTTGTCTCGGTATTTCGTAAACCTGGCCGCCGATCCTTCCTTTCCGAGCCTGCTCGTCTCTTCCCGCAATGCCGTGAGAAGCTGCTTCGCCTCCTCATGATCCGGGAATCCTTCTGTCCCTTGGCCATCTTTCATGCACGCCTGTGCCAGCCGCCTGCTGTTCTGCCAGCAACGGGATACCTCATGCGGAACTGCCTCCGGCCCGCGCCGTTGCGCAAGGTAGCTGCAGATGCGTTCCATCCTGTGGATGGCCTTCCGGAGCCGTAGCTGTCTGCTGTTCGCCGCCCCCGACCCGTCGCTCGCAGTGCTTGCCGTGATGCAGACTCTTTTAGGTGACGTCTTTATCCCCCGTCCTGTACTTCTTCCCCTTTCTTCCGCAGGGATTCCGAAGGCATCCTGCAAGTACTGCTCACTGACTCGTGACCACTCGAGCCAGGCCTCTTCCACTCGCTGTGCTGCCAGCCGTTCTGCGAAATCGGAGTTGGCCAGTCTCTGTACGGCTTCCCTGTAAGCTTCTGTGTCCGAGAGGCCCCACTTGGGTCCCCCCTCCGTAGAGATTTCCCGCGGTACTTTAAATCGCCACACGATTTGGCGCAGCGCCGCAATGTCCAGGGTCATTGTCACGAGCCGGTGTCCCGGCACGTTCACCGCGGTGGTGACGCATTGGCGGAAAGCTCCCGTCGTTATTCGGTTGAGGAGTATGCGGTCGATCCTCGTGCCCGATGTCCGGGCGTTGGTAAAGGTCGGTGGTGGTGGTGTGTCACCGGTACGCGCATGGTGCAGTTCCGCTGCGTCGGACCATCCATTCCTTAGTGCCTTCCGCAGTACAGGGGACCGGTCTTCTTCCGTGTTCAGGTCACCCATCACCATTATGGGGACGTCACCGAGGCTATCCGCCGCTGCGAAGAGGATCTTCTCCAGCATGTCCTCACGCTCCTCGCTCTCCGCCCTCCCGTTTCCGGAAGGGCAGTAGACATTGAACACGTGCACGAACGTGTTGCCGGCCCCTGTTGCTACTACCGTATGGCTCACTCGGTCCGGGGACCGTCTTTGTTGAGCATTGAGTTCTTTTAAGTACATGAACCACATGGATTAGCATGGATTTGTTAAGCAGCGGCTGCCAAAACTTGCCGTGAAAAAGGGGCAAACCTCCACTTTGAAGTAGATCACGTCGCCCGCCAGCTTTTGCTCCGTCAGCGCGATCGACGTGACGACCCAGTCCGTCGGCCGGGTCGCGCTGCCCTCGGCGACGAAGACCGGCGGCGGTGACGGCGTCTGCCGGGGGCCGCCGGCCGGAGAAGGGATGATCCCGCCGGCACCGAGGTCGTGGCGGGGATCCAGCGACGCGGAGCGCACGTTCGCGCTCGTGAGCAGCGGCGACCGCGGCGGAGCCGCGGGGGCCTTGGCCGAAGAGCTGCGCAGGATGGCGGACGTGAACGTGTTGAGCAGCTTCGACGACTCCTGTTCCGGTGCCGGCGCCGACACGATGAGCGAAGTCGGCAGGCGGACGTCGCCCGCCAGCGCGTCGTAGCACATGGGCGAGGTTTCAACGTACGAAGACGAAAGCCGGAATGACGCGTTGGTGGGATTGCTTGGCGGCGACGTTGAGTAACTAGCCCTCGCGTCCATAGACGTGGTTTCCGTCCCGTTAAACGACCCGGAACTCATCACGGTCGGCGCGAGGTACTCAGGCCCCCCCGCAGCCAACCAAGGGTCGTGTTGGATCCGCCGGGTCAGGCTCGATTCCTTCGCCGCGCGGAGTGCGCTGCAGCCGTCGTCGTACACAAACGACGACACACTCAGCTGGGCGGCGATGTGCGGGAAGTTGCAGTAGAGCGGGACCCACAGGAAAACGCCCCACAGCACAGGCAGGGCGAGGACGTTCCACGGGGGGCACACGCCGAAGAGCTCGGCGAAGAACCAAGCGACCAGCACGTTGGCGACGACAGTGCTGGCCTGAGTCCGCTTGCGGGAAGAGATCGACTCCCACAGGGAGTCCAGCCGGTCGGCCGCGGCTTCCGCGGTCATCTCCTTCTCCCAGAGCTCGTGCGTGATCGCCTTGCTTTTCTTCGAAGACATGAACCGAAACGGGTCCGGGAACGCGCTCTGCAGCTCGTCTTCGGTTGAGCTGTGGCCCCCGATCACTCTGCAGCCCGCCCCGACGCCGGGTGCCGCGGCCGGCCCGCTCCGGATGTGGTCGAAGAGGAATCCGAGAAGAAGGCACAGCGCGGCGGCAGCTGGCGCAAAGTGGATCAGGTTGTGGTAGCAGAGCCACGTGCCTGCGAGAGGTTTCGGATTGGAGGACTTTCTGCCGGGATTCTAAAGCCTCCGGCGACCTTCGTCGAATCGGTTTTGGTGTGCTAGAAGGTTTTTTTTCGCGTTATTTGTGGATTAGAAGGGCGGTATTTTAAAGTCTCCGTTTGAGTATGGAGGGGGGTTGAGAAAAGTAAGAGGGGGATTTCTTCTTCGTTGTTTTAGTGGGTTCCCGACGATGTGTGTGTCAGCCTGCTGTCTTCCGACCTTTTCTGTGCTTGTCTTCGTTGTGGCTTTTTCCTACCGCGGGTACGCAACCAGGTTTCCATGTCAGAATAGCCACTAAGCCGACTGGATTCTGGCCTCATCATTTGGGTCCTACTTGTCGCGGTTCCTGATACACGACAACTGCCAATCCGACCCGAGGTAGTGTACACAGACAAAACCTCCCATCCGATTTTCGTTTATTGTGTTTCCGGCGATGGTTTCAGAGTTAAAGTTGCAAGCTGATGACTTGCGCCTACTAGGCATTCCTCATTCAAGGAGAATAATTGCAATCATCGATCCTCATCACGGCGCAAGTTCAGATTTCCCATCCTCTTCAAGATAGGTAGCCGGAAGGCTCTCAAACTCGTTTAATGCGTCAGTGTAGTGCGCGTGCAGCCTAGGACATTTAGGAGCATCACAGACCTGCTATTGGCTCGCTCTTCCGCGCGCTAGAAGTCGTGCGCGGTCCCCTTAAGGGATTTTAGGGTCACCGGGTGACCTTTGCAAACCCGCAAACCCACAACCACGTTTTTCGGGTTTGCGAGTCTACTTCGAACAAATGCTGAAAGGAAATGCGTAGTTTTGTTTTATTCTTTAACTTGTTAGAGTGTCGACAACTTGTTTTATGTTGAGGTGTCATTCAGATGTAAATCTAAAGCCGCTCACGTCAAATTTTGTTAAGCATTGAGTTCTTTTAAGTACATGAACCACATGGATTAGCATGCACTGTTGTTAAGCAGCGGCTGCCAAAACTTGCCGTGACACCTATGATCAAAGTAAGTAGGAAAGGAGAAAAGTTAAAAAAAAATACTCGAGGGGCTGCCTTGTGCTTACTTCGAAGGAGGCTAGAGGGGGAGAAACAATACAACTACACAATGGGTCTTTTTTGTTGAACGCTTACGCCCGCCACTAAACCCAGATTCACCTGTGTTTCGTGTGGGCTACAGCACATTTACCTCCTTTGATCTTTTGCAGCTGGCAGCCTCCTCAAGTATTTCCTACAAAGCAGGTGCTTATACAAAAAAAAAATGGGGGTAGGTGATATTTTTTCGACCCTCGTAGCTCGCTGGGTCAGGAAAAACACAGGGGAAGGGAAAGCCATGCATACCAGCGCAAAGAAGTGCTGCTGTGTGGTATGGCCGCGTCCACAAGAGGGTGTCGGTGACCCACGCTGCGGGAGCAACGATGAGGTAGGCATTTGACAGAAGCCGCACGAGGTTCGTTTTGAACGCAGCTTCGTGCTCGAAGCCCTCGCCCGGGTTGATGCGCGTCCAAGCCACCGTGATCTTGCCGAACTCGCCAATCCGCGGGTCGACTGTGGAGCTTTTTGACTTAGACGTGCCGCCGCGCAGCTTCAAATCAGCCTCGCCGGCATCGTTGTGGATCGTCAGCACCGCCTGTCCGAGCACCCGTTTGCCAAGCAGACTCTTGTCATACACCACGAGGGACACGCTCGCCTCTTGCGGCGCGTCTTGCAGGATCAACTCTTCATTCCACACCGGGTGCGCGCCCCCGTGCTTCGACGTGGTCGAGACCTCTTCCCCGTTGCTCCGGACGACTACGTACGGGCTGACGTTTCGGTCCTTCTGCAGGCCGACTGCCTTCACGATCCGAACCGCCAGCGGCATCCCCGCCCCCACCTCTCCGCCCGCAACCTCTCGGACGACGTGTGAGCAACGGACGCCTTTCTGGCACCCTTCGCCACGGTCCTTCTTCTATTCCTTTTTTTGTTGTTGTTGAGTGTTTTCCTCTGTGTAAGTGCGGTTTTGCAGAAGCGGTTGCCCGGGTACCTTACCTGACAGTAGGTTTGGCTCTTACTCAATCGACGCCACATGGTTCGAGGCGTATCCAAGCCAGGGAATAGGAGGGATCCGCTCGTCTCTTTCGACGCGTTTTGCAGGATCAACTCTTCATTTCACACCGGGTGGCACGCTGCTGGGGTTCGGCTCGCTACATGCCCTTCAGTGGGTCAGACAAAATCGTTACGCGAAATGGACAACGGAACGAAAGATTGTTGTATGAAAGCTATCCGAGAGGCTCGGTTCTAAGGAAAGGCGTGAATTCTGACGTAGGGTTCCTTTTTCGCAGGGCGTGGTGCTGGAAGAACGCGGAGAGACAAGGATAACGATCAGGATCAATAGGATTGAGTTACAACCGGCTTCCCAGTTTTCACAACCGCCCATGAAGCTAAGCCCGTTTGAAAAACAAGACGTCGCTCGTCGGGTAGAACCGGCGTTCTCCGGCATGGCCCTCCTCGGTCCGATAGGCTCCAGCTTTCCACTTCACCTGGGCCAAGTCAGGGTCCTCCTTGAGATAGCTGAGACTTTTCTTCTTGGCCTCACACCCCCACCTTCAGCGCTTCGTTATGCAGAGGTGGCTGACACGGGTAACGGTAGAGACACTTGTTCTCTTCGCCCGTTGATGGTTGCAAGGATAGCTTCGCGAGATTATGCGACGCTACCCTCGCCCTCTTGACGCTGAGCTGCCCTTCCTCCTGTATCCACGATAGTTGTTTGCGTTGAAAACGGCTGCCGCCGAGCCTGTCGCTCACTTCCACTCGAGCCGACGTACTTGCCGTACAATCACCGTTTTGCTGCCGAGAGTGCTGATGCACTACGATAGTCGATAAGTTCAGCCTTCGGGTGTGGCTGGCTACAGAAGTTTTCCCCGCCCTCCCCCCAACTCCCCCCGGTGACCTCGTTTCTTTCCGATTGAAGGCACTCAGCATTTCCTCACTGGTGGGATCAGTTACGAGAGCGTATTCTGCTTCCTTTTCTTGGCAGCACTCGCCGCAGGCAATACCAACGCCGCGCAGCAGAAGCGCATGGCAGGGGCGGTCATGACGCAGCCTTTCCAGAGGTCGCCTGCACACAATTTCGCTTTAACGACGAAGCGAGTCGTGATGATGCTTTAGCCCGGCGCGCCGGCAATGGCCGGCCGCTGCTGGGTGACGTTCCAAAGTATCAACCGACGACCCAGCCGCCGACGGCTTCCAAGGCAGGGCGCGGTCGGCGCCCCCCGTTCGCAGCCGGCGGACGCCCAGTGGTCGACCGTCACGTCCACAATCCTCCGCTGCCAGATGTTGCGCCGGATGGTCAGTCGGTGAGCTGCGGTGTCCGTTGAGATGATACACAGGGCACGGCACGGTCAGACGCACTAGTCGCCCGTCGCTTACTCACACGCTTTCGTCTTCATTCGTCAAAAGGGCATCACCACCCAAGGTTTTCTAGTCGGTTGGTCGCAGGGCACCAACTACACACTAGGTTTTCGAGTCGGTTGAAGGTCGCAACGCAGGTTCGAAACGTTCGGAAGGCGGATCAAGAAACCAGCCGTCGAACATTTGCGGCAGCGTGTGTCGCTGTGGATCCGTCGACGAAGAGAACGACGTAGTGCGAGCCGTCTTCGGTGAGAGAGAGAGTCTGCGCCTGGCGGGCGTACCCCCCCACGTCGACGACGACCTGCATCCCGGCGACGAGCGCCGTCTCCGGCGCGCCGGCAATGGCCGGCCGCTGCTGGACGTTCCCCAAGGCGTCAGCCGACGGCCCCGCCGCCGACGGCTTCCAAGGCAGCGCGCGGTCGGCGCCCGGCTGCCCCACGCCCCGCTCGCAGCCGGAGGACGCCCAGTGGTCGGCCGTCACGTCGACGGTGCCGCGGGCTCTGGTGGGGGCTGGGTCCCTGGCTGCCGCTGCGCCCCCCCACGCCGCGGAATCGGCGCCCCGCTGCCTTTTCTGGCCGGTGGTCAGCTGCGGCGGCGGGGCTGGCGCGGGATCGCCGGCGGCGGTCGCGCCGGCCCAGGTAACCGCGTGCAGCGCCCGGCGGAACAAGCTGTGCCCCCTGCGCTTCGCCTGGCGCTGCGGAGGCGGCAGCTCGGGGTTGGCGAGGTGCGAGACGTCCTGCTTCACGCCTTCCCACTCTTTGATCATGCACTCGATCTGCTCGTCGGTCTTCGTCTCGCCCAAGCGCGCCAGCGCGTGCAGGTAAAAGCATGACTCGCTCCGCCGCCGCTTGCACTCGCTTTCCGGGATCACCAGGAAGTCAGACTTACCACCTTCGCTGCAGTGCATCTTGTTCTCTTCCCCCCCGTCTTCTCCGTGATGGAACCTCGTACCGTGACCTAGCGGGTGGAAGAATTTTCGTCACTTTGTTTAGACTGTAAGACTCTGCAACGTTACTTAGTTAGTAGTATTGTTTAGACGGAACACTGCCTTTGCATGTCTGATGGAAGATGCTGAATAGAAAAGAAGAGAGAGAGAGAGACGAGTTAGAGTGCAGGGACCATCTCTCCGGGGAGTTTCCGGTCTCCTCACAAGAAGATGTCCCCTGCGACTTGCCTGGCTGCGGGAGCGGCAGCTCCGGGTTGGCGAGGTGCGAGATGCCCTGCTGCACGCCTTCCGATTCTTTGATCATGCACTCGATCTGCTCGTCGGTCTTCGTCTCACCCAGGCGCGCCGGCGCGTGCGGTAGCACGACTCGCTCCGGCAAAAGGTGTTTGTTTATTGAGCTTCCCCAATTGACGTAACTCAGGTGTTGCAACGATGCCACAATCAAATGGGGACACGCCTTGCCAGGTCTTGCACACTAATAAACCTGGCCACCAAGCCTCTGCAAGTACCGCTCTGTGCTCGCTTTGACGGAGGCCAGAGAGGAAGAGACAGTACAACTACGGAAATGAGTCGTTTTTGTGTTTTTTGTGTTTCCGACGATCCCGTGGGACATTTTGGTGTCTTTCGACCTTTTGTTTGTGCTGTGAGGTTCAGCTACATGTGGTCGGTGGTCGAGGGGGGCTAGGATAGGAAGCTTTACTGTATCGGGCTGAATTTAACTAAAAACAGGCTTGAGCCAGGATGTCCACACTGCTGCCTTTCCGCTATTTTTTGTGCTGTTGTTGGCGATGAACGCTTGTCAGTTGTCCGGGTGGGCCCGAGTTTTATTTTCGGTTTCTTTGTCGGACGGTTTCGGATTCGGACCGACTCGGACGCCTGCACCCTGCCCTGCACTCAACCCAGAACTGCCAGTGATTTGAATGGGGCCGTGCGGCACATCCCCTCCTTTGCAAGTTCGCTGGGCGGCCACCTCGAGTATTTCCTGCAGAAGTCAGCATATATTTGCAAGCCTACGGCTCGCTGCAGGCCGTGCTGGAGATACCGTTGAGGACCTAACCCTTGCGCGCGACTACACACACTGTACACCATGCACGGGGTACTGTACTGTTCTGCAAGTCCTCGGGTGCAGGGCAAGTGGACAAACCCTGGGTTCTCCTGCGGCCGGCCGGCAGCGCGCCTGCGTACCAAAGGGGAGAGAAGGAGAGAGAGACGACGGGGTGGCGATGGGTGCAACACGGGTCGGCGCACGTGAGTTGGCCACTGGCAGCGGTGCCCGAGCCTGTCTCGTCTGGGCAGGGCCGATGCGGAGCGGTCCCACAGTCTACGGCTCGCCGGCGGGATTGCCGCCTCTGGCAACGGCGCCGCAGTGTTTATGGGTGAAAGTTCGACGCCAACTTCGCCATGAGGTGGTCGCCGTACCGGATGCCAGCACCCCGCGCAGCAATTTCGCGGCTGCCCGCGTCCGGGCCGATCGGAAGCGGCGTCACGACGGCGTTGAAACTCGGCTCGAAGAAGAACGGAACCGACAAGCGTGACTTCGCCGTGGCCCGCACCCTGTGGGGCGTCGCACGGTACAGGCCCCCCGTCAGATGCGAGAGCATGTCGCCGATGTTGATGATGAAGTGCTCTGCCGGTATGTCGTGGATGGGCATCCACTCGCCGTCCAGTGCTTGAACCTCAAGTGCGTCGGGTGTTCCGTCCGTGAGCAGGAAGGTCAGAAACCCGTAATCGGTGTGGGCGCCGCATCCATACCCCCAAGCTTGGCCGCGGCCGTGCAGAGCTTCTTCGCGGGCGATGATCTCGGCTTGGAGGGAGACAGACGGGGTGTGGATGACACGCAGGACCCAGCACGGGTCGACCATCCACGCGTCGATCACCGAAGGGTCGACCCCCAGCCCGCGCGAGATGCACGCCATCACCGCCTTCCCCACGCGCAGCAAGTGCTCGACGTAGGCTCGCATGACTTTTTCGAAGTCCCGGGGGTGCGCTGGGTAGGGGTTGGAGGACAGGGCCAGCGGACCGTCCATCGTACCGTCCGGCTCGCGGAAGAAGTCGAGGGCCTCGTGGTAGTCGCGCGTCCGGTTGGTGGTGTTGAGCCCTGGGCGCTGGTACCCGCGGTAGTTCCGCAGGGCGTACGCGTCCTTCTCCTCCGGCGCGAGCCGGAAGAACTCGGCTCCCGCCTCGATCACCCGCGCCATGTCCGCCGCGGGCATCCCGTGGCCCTTCAGCAGCACGAACCCTTCGTTCCGAAACGCGGCCCGCAGCTCGGCCGCCGCAAGGTCGTGCCGCGCGCTTTCCCCGGCCACATCCTGCACGTAGCACTCCACGTCCACCACTGGAAGCTGCCGCCAAGCCCTCGCGGAGCTGCGGCGGCGCTGGAGCGCCCTCCCCGCGCCTTTCGCCACCGCCGACATTGTAACGGGCAGCCTTGCTGCTGGCAAAAATCCGGCTGTTAACCCCGTATTACAACGACAAAAATCCGGCTGCTAACTCCGTACTGCAACGGGCAGCCTTGCTGCTGGCAAAAAATCCGGCTGTTAACCCCGTACTGCAATGGGCAGCCTTGCTGCCGGCGAAAACCTGGCTGCTAACCCGTATTACAACGGCAGAAATCCGGCTGCTAACCCGTATTACAACGGCAAAAATCCGGCTGCTAACTCCGTACTGCAACGGGCAGCCTTGCTGCTGGCGAAAATCCGGCTGTTAACCCCGTACTGCAATGGGCAGCCTTGCTGCCGGCGAAAACCTGCTAACCCGTATTACAACGGCAGAAATCCGGCTGCTAACCCGTATTACAACGGCAAAAATCCGGCTGCTAACTCCGTACTGCAAGGGGCAGCCTTGTGCTGCCGGCGAGGTTCGAGACCTTGAACGCCCTTTTTCTCCTGTTGCTCGGCGCTGTCGGCGTTCGGGTGCGCGCGCTTTCGAGCTTCGGGGGTTCTCAGAAATGGATCTTTACAGTCTCACTGCGGGAATGCTGCTGCGCAGTCGTCAAGCCACCCAAGAACCAGGTGGTTGGGGGGGGTGTCGTTGGACGGGAAGAAAACCCACCCTCCCTTCCCCCTGTGACCTTGTCCAGGCAAGCTTATTTCCGTAAGTCCCCTGGACGGGTATGTTCATCTTGCCGCAGACTTTACGTCAGCGTAGTATCCCGCAGACTTTACGTCAGCACACAAAAGGCGCAGACAGACGCCCGTGCGGCGTTTCGGGATGTGTGTAGAGGCTGGCCTCCTCCGGGTTTATTTGGTCGTACGGATGCCCTCCTCAGCGAGCGTGCAGCGCGGGCAGGAGCAGAAAGAGGGTCCCCACCAGCGAGCGCCTGTACGCGCGGGGAATGTGCGTGGATAGGTGTATGTGTGCATACGATTAACGTCGCGACGGAAGGCAAGCGTCGTGCACTGGGAAGGTCAAAGACGGAGTGAGGTATAATGTGCACGCCAGCAAAGACGAGAAGGCACGCAAAGCGACCCGTGCGAACGTCGGACGAGACAGTCACCCGAGTGACCAATGCAGGCCAGCGCTACAGATACTCTGCATTCTAACTTCAAGCCTTCACGGTATACCGCGGTCTATCGTCGTCTTGCTGCATTGGTGGGGAGCCATTTGCATGCAAATGAGTACCACAATATGTCAGCTTTTCGCTACGTGACTCCAGAAGGGTCACTTTTTCCGCGCTTCCGGTGCGGTGTAACTCTAGTCGGTTGCAGCTGTTGCTGGCGCATGTGCATGGCGGTCTATCAAGAGGGGATAGGCCAACTTCAAGCCTTCACGGTATACCGCGGTCTATCGTCGTCTTGCTGCATTGGTGGGGAGTCATTTGCATGCAAATGAGTACCACAATATGTCAGCTTTTCGCTACGTGACTCCAGAAGGGTCACTTTTTCCGCGCTTCCGGTGCGGTGTAACTCTAGTCGGTTGCAGCTGTTGTTGGCGCATGTGCATGGCGGTCTATCAAGAGGGGATAGGCCATCTTTACAAGGTTTTCGGCTTCCGACGCGAATGGCACGTTCTCTTCGCGCAGGTCCTACAGTTTGCTGTGGGAACTGGAGCAAAGCGTATGGCAAGAAGAGCACACCCCTAACCGACTCCGGTTCACTGTAGCGATCACCACAGACTGTCAGCTTTCTTGCCTGGCGGATGCAATGGCCCGATGCAACGAAGAAAGTGCAGCCTTCCAGGATAGTTAACCCTGTCCCCGCGTGAAGCGTTTCAAGGGTCAACCCTTCCTTCAAAAAGAGACGACTGCATCATCCGGGGCCTGTGGACATGGTCAACAGGATCGTCAATGTGCCTCCCCGGAACCCTTGTGAGCGTTTCAAACCGCTCATTACGCACGCGGTATGCGAAAGTGTGAAGGACTTTTGAACTAGCCAACGACAGACGATATGAAAAACGGCAAAACACACACAGAAAAAAGAGAGAGAGAGAGAGACGAGTTAGAGTGCAGGGACCATCTCTCCGAGGAGTATCCGGTCGCCCCACTAAAAGATGAAATTTGAATGAAAGGCGAGTCAACACTCGGAGTCGGACTTTTCTTTCTCAAGGGGTTTGCGAAAGGAAAACGAGATCCGTACGTCGCGAGAGTAGGAAGGTAAGAAGAATGGAAAACAAGAGCTTTTTTTTTCGTTGACCGCGCTTACTCTTGTACCCACATCCTGGACGTGGTTTCAGGTGGCGGTTGATCCTGATCACAGGGTCCTACTCAGGCGGTGCAGTTTCCTCCGCATATTGCATGTGGCTGAAGGAAAGGAAGGGAAAGGAAAGGGGCCGCTCCGGGTCCAGGAACGTGACGGTCAACCACAGCTTGCAAAGCTTGAGTCGGAGGCAGCACAGTGCTGCAACCCCGTCCGCTCTGCACTGTGGCTGACCGTCTCGACGAGCTTGTGTTCAGCGCAAGCGCCAAGCCCCAAGGTGTGTCACGCCTTGATGCTTTAATTTGAGATATGGTACGATGCCAAAAAGGGGGGGGGGGGGCAGATGTTTTACGGCATAGTAAGATACCGGGCATGTGGGGTATGGGACCCATATCCCCCCAAAAACCATTTTTTCGGGCCGTTTTTGGGGCCAAATGCCCTCGGAGAGCCTTTTTCTGAGCGCAAAACTCTGTTTCTGTGGGTTTCGAGGCCCCGCACGGTGCACTCCAGCATCGTGTGGGGGTGTTAACTGTGCGGCCAAAGTGTCGGGCGTGGGCACACCTGCTAGATCCAGTGTGCCACACCCGCAAATCCAGCGTGAAATCCACTGACACCCAAAAATCCAGTGCGGAATCCAGTGTGACACCCGCAAATCCAGTGTGAAACCCACTGTACACCAGCTAAAACAGTTCCCCAAGTTGGATCGAGTCACCTGTCGTCCAACGCAAATCAATCATCAAGGAGGCGAGGCCCCTGGTTGTTAAAAAAGCTGACCCCAGGTTCTTCTGGCAGTATTGGCAACTTTTATTGGCAGAAATCGGCTTGTCGGATCGAAAGAAGTGAGTTTGCTGCTGGTAACCTCACGAAGGCGATGGTTAATCGTGTTCCCTTCTGCAGGTGTCGCACACGTCCGGCCAGGTGTTCGAACCGGGCACCACGTAGCTGGCGGTACGTGGTGTACGACACCTTTGCCGTTAGTTGGCCTTCTTCGTCCACCAGCCTGTGCTAGAAGGATTTGTGCGACGAACGTCTTGTGCACGACAGCTTTTCCGTGACCCACGACGTCGGTGGTTGCCTCCACGAGATCGTCGAATGCCTGCTGCCTCATGGGTCACCTTTGTCGGTCGCCCTCTGTACAGAGACCCCGGGCGCAATCGGGTCAACTCCTGCAGCTTTCATCAGAAAGGCTCTCGTCGCTCTAAAATGTCTCCGCATGGAGCCTTGCGACCTATCGTACTTCGTGTGCATCTTGCCTTGCAAATTTTTGAGCCAATTCTTCGAACGAAACGCATTTACGAGTCACGCATTCTGAGAACAGAGTTAAGTTCCTGTTCTGGGTGGGTGCTGCCGCATTGTACAGTCGTAACCCCACCTGGGGCCTCAAAGTCCACAACAACTGAGTTTTGCGCTCAGAAAAAGGTTCTCCGAGGGCATTGGACCCCAAAATCGGCCCGAAAACATGGTTTCTGGGGGGGTATGGGTCCTATACCCCACATGCCCAGTATCTGACTATACCAGAAAACATCTGCCCAAACCCCCCCCCCCCCCCCCCCCTTTTGGCATCGTCTCATATCCCTAACCACTTGACCCGTAGGCCCGTTGCTGCAGTACCGCCGAACACGTGAAGCGTGGCTCCCGTGTAGCGCAAAGCTGCGAACAAAGAAGCGGCAGATTGTTAGAAGAACACGAGCTCTCTCGTCACGCCGATACTACGATGATCATGACGATGCGAATAGGGACAGAGATAGTTGCTTTTTGGCAGACCGTTTCAACTTCAAAGAACGGGACTTTGAGTTTCTGGGCGAGCCCAAGTCGATTGAATATCTTTCTTATCCGCACCGCGGTGTGAAAGGCGGTGGCTGGACTGAGAGGCAGCAGGCTTTCCCTGGTGCCTGCTGTAGTAGTAGTAGCAGCCTAATCCGGGAACAAGTCAGGGAGAAGACCGGAGCAATCTTTACAAACAAACGAGTGACTTAAGGTGGCCGCTTGAGCGGCGCCAATCCGAGCGCACACAGCAGCAGTGACGCGTCGGCAGTATTTGCACTTCAGGATGGGGCTGCATGTGGCTGAAGAAAAGAAATTAGAAAAAGAGCTGGCGAGGGGGGCATGGGCAATGATAGCGAAAGGGCACCCAAGCCGGTTAACCGTCTCTGCGCTCACTTTTCCGACCAGCTTTCCTCCCAGGGGTGCGCTGAGGTGACAGGTGCGGGCGCGGGTGGTGGTGCGCGGACACTTCGGAGGGCGACGGACTGCGTGCTGCAAGAGCGGGAGCTGCGGGAGCTCGAAACCGGCCGGATGCACCAAGGCGCCGAAACTGCAGGGAACCCGAGAGAGATAGCAAACGGGAGCATGCCAAAGAGGCTTTTTGTGTTGTTCTGCAAAACGTCGTTTTTTTTTAGATTGCAAGTTTTTGCTTTATTGCTTTATTAGGGAGAGCGACAAGTTTTCGTGTTTGTTCTCCAAAACGTAATCATAGGGTCGGACGGTACAATTTCCTGTCGGGGGTTCCCTACTTTTTTGGTTTGCGTGCGTTTCTTCTCTTGTGTGCCCTTTTTTCTGTGGCTAACAATCTGTCAAGAGCGTAAAACCGATGGCTGCGTGCGATCATCATTCCCGGTACAGGTTGAAGGAAGTGCGCACGAACAAACCCGCCCGGTAAAAAACGCTTTCTGCACGAACCTCCAGACTGCCGGGCTACGTTTTGGGTTTTGATGCGGAAATACTCGAGGGACTGCCTTGTGCACAATTTCGAAGCAGGCTGGAGAGGGGAAAACAATACAACTACAAGTGGGTACTTTTGTTGAACGCTTACGCCGCCACTAAACCCAGATTTACCTTTGTTTCGTGTGGGCTGCAGCACATTGCCACCTTCGAGTTCGCTACTGGCAGTCTCCCCGAAGCATCTCCTACAAAGCAGGTGTTTACACAAAGAAATGCGTAACCTCGTTACCTCCGACGAACAGCACAAGTGCCAGACTAGCTCACCACCGGGGTGGTTATGCTTCTTCTTGGCAGGTTCTCTGCTGTTGGAATATCCTAGGTCTCCGGTTTCGTTTTAAAGGTTTTCCTACCGGTATGCCTTTTTTCTCTTTTTTCGCGTCTGGTTCTGGTTCCTTTCATTGACGTCGTGGTATTTCTGTAGTTTCTGTTGTCATAGAGTAGTCCTGCTTCCCGAAAGAAGCAGAAGAAGGCCGCGCCGGGGGGCAAAAGTGCACGTGGTCAACCGCAGCAAAGCTCCGTGATACGCCTCTTCAGCTGGCAGCAGTCTCTACAGTCTCTACGGGCCCGTGTTCAGCGGAAGAATTCGCGCCGCCTCTGTGTGACACGTCGGCTTTAGTGGTTGCATTCGGCGCTCAGGTTTTTTTGCGTTCATTGGGGTTTAAACTTTAAAAGGTTCGCTGCTTTTCTGTGGAGAGAGATCACTCCACCATTGATTTCAGTGTGTCGGGTACCAATTTCAGTGTGTTCGAAAATCGTTGCTTCGTTTTTGTGTTTCCGACGATCCCGAATGGACGTACAGATTGGTGTCTTTCGAACTATGTATGCTTGTGAAGTTCAGCTTAGTGCGTGCTTGTGGTGATCGGTGGGGTTCCCAAAAGAAATGTTTTGTGTTCTCGTATCTTCGAGCTAGACTTGATCTCGTGCATTAGTCAAGTGGCCCATTCTGTTGCTTTCCCGCTGGGCTCCTGATTTTCTTTTCTCTTAGGCGGCTTCTTGTTTGGAGGAGCGGCGTTTCTTCAGTCTCCGGTTGGTTGGCACATTGAAGCAGGGGCGGAGAGCGAAAAAGACAGGCGCTTCGTTTTGTTTGTGCGTGCCGGTTGATCGTTTTCCCACTTGTATTTACCCTGTGTGTATTCAGGTAAGGAATTCTGATCAACCACCAAAACACGCTGCCTACGTCTTTTTAGCCTGCACAATACATTGAAGGGCAACCCACAAGACTTTTAGTACTAAAAAGTGTTGGTGGGCGAAGGTTGCGGTGTTCTTTCCGTTAAGTGGGTCGCTCTTTTCTTTGCTGTTTTCTGACACTTGACTGTTTCTCGTCTACTTTAACCACTTAAGGACGGAGGGGGGGCAGGGATAATTGGGAAAATGGGGGCCTCCATGGCAAATCCCAGGTATCCCTTGAGAGCTCGGAACAGGATTTCTGCCCGATGAAAGACGAATTCCCATTGACTATCGCGTCTGGCCGCAGTCTTCATCGTTCCCAGAGCCAAGACATCCACCGATAAGTGCAATTGATGTCACCCTCGATCAACCGCAGTTGAGGCGAGGAGAACAGTTGTTTTGCCTTTCCGATTGCTCGGGATTTTCGATTTCCTTCATGACCATGTTTGGATCCTCGGTTTCCAATCTGTTTGAAAGTCGTTTCCTCATTCCATTCAGAATTTCAAAGATTTGTGTCAGGACTTTCCGATGAAGCAAACGGCGCACTTTGGACCGTGCTTTGCCCTCTCACCCACGAACTTGACACCCGCGAACTTTCTTGAATTGGCAGTTCGTCCGGAAGCGGTCCCGAAAATGGATGATGTCTCAAGCGATCCACCCATAGTTGGCCGCGTCCTGGTATCACAAAGCCAGGCGTGCGTAGGAGTGCGTGGTACACGCCGCGAAGTCGTTGGCGTGAGCTTCGATGGAACGTGGATGAGTGGGATAATGAGTGTGTAACAACTCACCTGCCGAATGCACCGGTCCCGAAGATGGATGATGCTCAAGCGATCCACCCATAGTTGGCCGCGTACTGGTATCACAAAGCCAGGCGTGCGTAGGAGTGCGTGGTCCACGCCGCGAATGGTTACTTCGCAATTCACTTCTGGGAAGGCAAGGTTCTGTGGGGCCGCCCATCTGACGCAGCCCTCGCTAGCAGCTCAGCAAACCGCGCAGCGACAATTGTGCAGAATGCACTGCAGGAGGGTGCATTAATCGACGCTACAGCTCTGTAGCTCTACTGCTGCGCCAAAACGCGCGCGTCCTTCAATCTGAGCCCAGACCTAAACTCGCACTGACAATCCCGCATGTGTCCTCAGAGCCCATCCTTTTCCCGATGTTACGGATCCAGTTTGCCGACTTCCCTTACCTACATTGTTCTGTCGGCCAGAGGCTTTTAGCCTAGGAGACCTATTGCGGTTAATGGTACAGCCCGATGCAAGAGAATGAGATCTCCCCTTTTTTTTCCCGTGCACATCCACAAGACACCCTACTACACGAACAAAGTGCAGCTTTCCAGGATAGTTAACCCTGTCCCCGCGTGAAGCGTTTCAAGGGTCAACCCTTTTCCCTTCAAAAAGGGACGACTGCGTCATCAGGGGCCTGTGGACATGGTCAACAGGATCGTCAATGTGTCACCACTTCAGATCTGCATATTCACGCATTCCCTTTCGGCAATCCTGCACGTCCGAGCAAGCTCGTCAGTGGCAGCTTTGAGGCGAGCAATTACACCTTGCCTTAGGACCAGGTGCACAGATAAGGATGAGGAAGAATTCCCCTGTATCCCGCCTGAAACAAAGTTTGCGCCCAAAGGTGCGTTTGAGTCTGCGCTGCCAGTAACTGACAGTCACAGCCAGTAACCGTCAGGTAGACTGCCACGGGGATATCTAAAGAGAAACACCCTCAGTGGACAACTGCCCACTGTATTCCCGTAGACCTCCCCCTTTACTACAAAGTATGTTCGTTGACCACACAGGTCTGTCGGGAGGGGAATGCAAGACGTGCTTGGGATGGATGTGTGCTCAACACCGCACTGGTCCCGTCTGCGCCGTGTTTTGGTCCTTTCAGGCACGGGCACATAAGGCGGACCAGTGTCTGCAGACAGGACAGCAGTGTGAGTCCAGTTTGTCAGGCGGCTGTTCGCAGCTCGTCACAGCCAGGACCACCCGTGCTGCCAGAACACAGGGCGAATCCGTAGGAGGCCCCTACAACCGTGTCGGAGCAATGAGCGGGGGAGAGGGGTGGTATTTCGTTGAAAGTGCGTTTCCGCCCGCTGAGCAAATCTTCTGCCCGGCCCAGCGGCCACGCTTCGGTACTGTTCGTGTTTCCAGACATGAGTTCGAGGAGATCCCCATTGGCTATGGCCACATCGATGCAGTTCTTCGGAACGGAATACGGCACTGCGCCATCTTGCAAGACAGTCTTGCACAATCGAAGACAAATCGATAGCATCTACGGGGCCCGCCTTCGCACGGTGGATCTCGAGGATAAGGAGAAGGAAATACAGCGGACGGTCCTGAAGCGTAAATGATTGGTATAGTTTGGCATCGTCGGTTTCGTTCTTGACATTGGGGCGTTCCTTGTGGTGCGGGAAACAGGGCATGATGGGGGGGAAAATCTTAGTTTCGTGTTCAGGCGCTACTTGCCTCTAAGTGTTCGATGCTAGCATCAAGTCTTCTTCGCGGAATGCAGAGTCTTTTTTTCTTCTTTTTTTCTTTTTTTCCCGTTTTCTGTTTTTTTCTGTTCTTTCTTTCGTTGTCGACAATTTCTTTTTTCTCCTTTTACTTCTAATTTTAACTTTAATTTTCTTTACCATGGTATTTTTGGACTTTCTGGTGCCGTAGAGTAGTTCTTCTTTCTCTATGCCGCCCACGTCGATGTTCGTTTAGCAGCGGCTGCCGAATCATGCCGTGGCACCGTCCTTTTGTGCGTCTGCCTTGCTGAAGAAGTGTGGGAAAGGGGGGGGGGGAGAGAGACCGGGTCCAAAAAGGACCCTGCTGGATCTACCCAGCACCCGGGTGGGACCGAGGCTCTGCGTGCTCGGAGTTTTCGGTTGGATAAACGGGGCGAAGGAGCGCCGCGGGCACGGTGCGAGCAATTGGAGAACCAGACGAGGGGGGTGATCAGCTCGGAAACGTCGGCACGCGCGATACCCAGCGCTTCCGCGCAATTCGTCGCCGCAGCTCGTCGTTAAAGCGAGATTGAAGATCACGTGGGGCCCGCAGATGTTTCTCAGTACTGTTGCGCCGAAGGGAATACTTCCGGCTGAGTACTGAGAGGAACACAAACGAACCACAGGAATGGTCGGGTAGCTCTCGACAAAGACAGATGGAAAAAAGAAGGTGAAAGTATTCTTCGCTTATATTGCCTCCTTGGAGAGAGTCACTCGGAGCCGTTGTTCCTTCTCCATCCGCCAATTTAGCATCCGTTTAATTCATGTCACACCAACCAAAGGACCATTCACGATTCGCTCTCCTTAGCTGGCTTGCTGAACGAGCTGACCGGCGAAGTTGGCTGCCTGGCGGCTGCCTCAGTTGGGGAGATCTGGCTACCGAATCAGTCAGCCAAGACTCCAGCGCAACTGGCGAAGGCCCGAGTTGGGCTTCAATCTAACACAACTGCTGCGGCGGGCCGGCTCACGATGCCTGGCTGCTCACATTCGCCTCGCGGACTCCCGACTCCCCAAATCGTGGTCAAGAGGTATATCCCTGCAGGATTCGCTTACTTTTTAAGAAGAAATGTGAAAACGGGTTTTTGCCTAGAGGCTTTTCGTGTTATTTTGCAAATGCTTTGAGCTATCTTCGTGTCTGTGCTTTCAGTCGTCTTCTTAACCATGGTTAAGTGCGCAAATGGTGTCAGCCGAAGCTGGTAAAGCTTCGGCGCCGCCCACGTTATGTTTGTTTAGCATTGAGTTCTTTTAAGTACATGAACCACATGGATTAGCACGCACTGCCTTGAAAGTCAGGTTATCGGATGACGTCGTCACCTGCCATTGCGTCGTCAAGGTCGAGCATTTGTGGAGCTAGCGGGGTTTGGCTTTCTTGCGATTCCAAAGACTGAGTCGGCGAGTACGAGGGCAGGCAGGAGTGCCCGTTTTCCACTTTCGAGGGCATTGGTGTGCCCGTGGTCCCCGGTCGTTTCTGAGAGCTGCTTGCCCTCGGAACCTTCTTCTTCCTTCGATGCACCCCTGAGTCGGGTGTGGTCGCCTTCGTCTTCTTCCGCTTGCGGCCGGCGATCAGGCCTTCCTTCGGGGTGCCGAGCACCCTCTTCTTCAGCGCTGGTCGTTCGCTGGTTCCTGGCGTTGGTGGCGGCCTCTTGGTCGCCCGTCCGGTCGTCGCCGTCTCCTTTTTAGTTGCCGCGAGCGGCGCTCGCGCCGCTCGCGCCGCTCGCTTTCCTACTGGCGTTTCCCGTTGTACACCCACCTGGGTGGGTGAGGAGGGCCTCTTCTTCTTGTTGCGTCCGGGGGTTGACTGGACGTTCGGCTTGTTGGACTGGTGGTGGCCGCGGCTGCAACATGCCGCCGGTCGCCTCTGCGTCAGCGTAGGGAGCCTTTTGCACTCTTGGCAGGTCCCTCTGCCATGCGTGCGGCAGGCATGATGCCCGCTGCGGCAACACGCCGCCGCCGTCTTGCACTCGCCGCACTTCGTCGTGCTGTGCTCTGTGCACACCGCGATCGGCTGCCCATCGTTCGCGTGGTGATGGTGCCGGCAGCACATCTCTACCGTGGGAACGTCCCTTCGGACGAGTGCTCTGCACGCCTCACACTTCCCTTTGTGATGGGTCGCGCACGTGACGAGTGCCTTCTCTATACCGACACCCGGCATATGCACGGGGTCTGGGTGCAGTTGTGGTGGGGCAGGCAGGGCCCACCTCGCCGCTCTCCCGATCGTCCAGTCAGGGTACGTCGGGCACTGCATCCCTACATCGCTTCCTTTCACTTGTTCCTCAAGTATCGTCCCCGTGTGTGCCTCGCGAAAGCGTGGCCTGGGCCGTATACCCGATATCCCCGTGATGCCCATGAACGACAGCGACGTCGTCGGGCACACCCTCTCTCCTCTCATGCAGCTTCCCAGCCCTGTTTGTTTAGCATTGAGTTCTTTTAAGTACATGAACCACGCGGCTGCCAAACATCCCGTGACACCGCGCAAGGTGGTAAAACGCTCGTTTGTTTTCTTTTCGAATGCTTTTGATGGGGCATGCAGGCCTGATATGCAAGAATGGAAAAGAGACGGGGGAAAAAGGAAAAGGTTTGTGCCCTCGTAGCTCGCCGGACCAGCGCTCCAGGTAGGACTGGGCTAGGTACTTTGGTGGCATGCGGGGTTTTTTGCACAGGTGCGCTCGTGGATTTCGACACCCCGTGCGTTGGCGAAAGGTCCGCCGCTCAGTTTTTCGGTTGCCCCACAGTGGGAACATTCCAGTGGCTGAGCGTTACCTTGAGATGTCTTATCAACATCCTGGTCGGACCGTGTCTTCTTCGTCTCTGGTTTCCCGCTTGGTGACTGGCTGGCTGTTGGACTGGCTGTTGGCATGCGTGGGCGTTTTCTGCGAGGTGGCGACTCGGGTTGCGACTGCGATAGGCCTTCGAGTACTTCGTTGAAGAAGCTTGACCCGTCCCCAGTGGGATTGGGAACGGGACCCATGTTCGACGACCGGGTGATAAACCGAGTTTTTGTGTCATCGTTCATGTTGCCCTGGACTGGTATGAAATGCCATTGGGCAATGTGGCCAAGCAATTGGCGGTTAGAGCCGTTTCCTACTTCGATGTACTTGTAATCACCCGCTTCCGTGATCTGGAAGATACAGAGTTGGGTGTCTCGCAGGCGGGAGAAGCCTTCAAGGGCGAAGTGGTCTCCCCACGCACCGTTCCGTAAACCTTCGATGTAGCTCGTTGTAGACCAGTCTACGCAGAACGGTCGAAGGTAGGATTGGTTGCTTTCCCAATAATCCGCTATCTCCTGGCGGAGATGTTGCGCGTCTTCCTGCTTGCCATAAGCAAGACTGTGGAAGAGGCAGTTACCGTCGCCGGGTACTGACCGTGGCTGAAGGCCAATGCTGCGAAGACGTGTGTTCAGTCTCGCTTCGCGTGCGATCATGCCGTTACTGGCCAGCGGCCGTACCCATTGAGGCTTGCCTACCTCCTCGTTTTCTGCGAGTGGGAAGAAGGCCGACTTCGTGGTGTGCGTTAGTTCGTCAACAAACCTTCCGAGCTTTTGCTTTCTTTTGCGCCCCACGATGGGTTCCTCTTCTATGAGGGGGAGACCTGCTTCGTATGCTGCCACACACGAGTGAAACCACTTTCTCAAGTGACGTTGGGAAGGTTCGAGGTTAGGGAGACGCTCCTGTACCCCTTGGAAGAAGACCTTCTTCAGTTTGTGCTTCAAGTGGCCTCTGTTAAGGAGAAGAAAAATTGAGAGCTGGATCTCTCGTAGAGCGTCTGGCCAATTGTTTGTTAGGGTAAGGCAACGGACTAAGAGGTTCTTTAGGATTGCTGACCCCTGGTGGTGGGGGATGGTAGACCAGCTGTGGATGAAACGGACCGGCTTGAAGTGCCAGTTGCGCGACTTTTCGTTCACCGACAAGCGTACAAAGAAATGGTGCGTGTTCGAGTCAGGTTCGAGTCTGATGCGGATTCCGATATACTCGACGTCACCTTCTTTCAGTGTTGTTTCTTTATACTGCATGTGGTACAACTCCTGGGGTGGTGGAGGTACATCGAAGGTTAGAAAGTCATCGATGTACCTCTTCGTGTCGGCGTACAGGCGAGCCTTTGCCGGGTCCTCCTTCAGCAACTCATCGACGTACCCGGCTTCAACACTATAGCAGAATAGGTTGGCCAGGTCGGGGGAGGCGTTAGCCCCCAAGGGGAGTCCGCAAACCTGCTGGAGGAGCAAACCACCTTGTTCGATGAAGCAGTTGTCCACACACAGGTCTATGAGGGACGCGATTTCGTCGAGTGAGAAACTCTTGTTTTTGTTCCCTGGAAGGTTGAGAGTAATTCCAGAGCTGTTGCCAAAAAGGAGGGCCTCTTTGATTGCCTTTAGTACACCTTCTTTTAGCGCCCCTTGGGGGAGTAGGTTGAACATAGTCGTGAAGTCGAAGGTTCGCGGTTTTTTATGTTTGAGTTGTCTATAACGCTGTTTGATGTCAACGGCGACTTCGTCAGCGCTTTCGACAATCCAATACCGCGAGATGCCGTATTTTTTGCGAAGAATCAGATCCTTTTCTTTAAGCAGCCGCATGATTTGTTTGAGGAATAGGGAAAGCGTTTTGTTCGCTTCCGTGGTGGCTGCGCGGGGTTTGCCTTCTTTTTTGCGGGGCTCCACTTTTGGCCCTTCTTCCTCTTCTGAAAGAGAAGAAGTTCCCTCAACGGGAGGCGGCTCTCGTGACGACACCCCTGCGATCCACCGCATCCCTTTTTGTTGTTTGTGCAGCTTTGGCAGACCATAGACGTAAGGTAGCTTATCGACTGCAGGAAAGCCGAATGAGCTATTGGCTTCATGTAACGGTCGCAGGGCATTCGGTCGGTCATCGACCTTTCTGTAACAGGCGTTTGCGAGGTGCTCGTTGAGAAGCTTATGGTAAAGCCGTTTGCAAACAAACCCCGCGTCGTGCCTGCTTTTGTCTACCTTCGTAACGACAAAGTATTCGTGCAGCTTGGAGAGAGCTTGCTTCGTCGGCCCAGAGAGAGAGTCGGGAGACAAGTGGGGGTTTGAAACGAACCTTTGTTTGATCTTGTTGGTTAGGTGCGCGCTGAAACTACATTGTTCCTCTTCTGTAGCTTTCTTGAACGTCGCCGAGACGTATTCTTTCACATCTTCTTCTAGGTTATGGAAAACCTCGTCGACGTGGTGGGAGAGACGGAACTTCAGTCCCATAGTGAAAAGGTGTTGCAGTTCAGGCTCAAGCTTTAGATCCTGTGCTGTACACATAACGTGACCATCGAAAACCGCGTCCGCCTCGGAGTTTAGGAAACTCTTGCAGGGGCAGCTGTCAAGGTCAGCCTGAGTTGGTGGGCCGGGGGTGTTGAGACTCTCCTTCGTAACGTTGAGGAGGAACGCCGAAGTTGGAGGTCCCAACTTGTTGCAGATCCGAGTTCGGTCGAGCAGCTCTGGATCCGGACAGAGAGCGCGGGTCTCTTCTGAGCGAAGAAGCGAGGCGATCTGGACCGCGTCGAGGGTCTTGTGATCAAACCTAAGCTTGAACCACTTGACGGCGGTGTCCTTTTCTTTTGCATCTTCGAGAGGGCAAACGGCGTAAGTCGCGAGATCAGTTTCCGTTCAAGGATCTCGACTTTTGGGGTGAAGAACTCCCCGACAAGGTACTTACGCATGAACTCGAGGACCTTGACAACTCGTCGGAGTTGCCAGTTCTCGAGGTCGTAGTTCGCCAGCCGTGTCTCGTCGAGTCTCAAAAGGAACTTTAATTGCCTTTTGATCCCCGCATAGCGGCCGCTCTCTTCGAGGTGGGGCACGTTGTCCTCAAGGACAATCGTTTGCGGTTCCTCGGTTTTGCGAGGCCGTTCCTTTTTCCTCGATTTTGGGGGCGCTTCTTTTTCCTTCTTTTGCGTTTGGGCACTGCCGCCGAGTAAAAGCCTTTGGTTGAGCAGAGGTTGGAGCGTGTTAATATAATGATATTCCCTCGGTAGAGCTTGGCGAAAGAATAGGAAACGCTTCCGCTTGGGGTCCATTTCGCGGGAAGCTTCGAAGTCAATATTTTCCAACACGATTACAGGGAGTGGTGATCCTCTCGAAAAATAACCCTTCGACGGTGCACGCGAAGAACAAACAGAATCCTTCAGAGTTAAAGTTCGCTTGAGATTCCGAGGTTTTTAGGGGTCTACATGTGACCGTTGTTAAATGGGAGTTTTTAGAGTTAAAGTTCGCTTGAAAACTCCGGGGGTCTAGGGTCTCCGTGTGACCGTTTATAAATGGGTTCTCTTTGAGCAAGAAAGGGCTGGAATAGTATGGTTACGGGTTGTATATCTGGTGCACGCTTTCGTTTTGGGTTATGGCTAGCCATGTCCGGGACTGTTTTACCGACACCTTGTGATTCCGAGGTTCTAGGGGTCTCCATGTGACCGGTGTTAAATGAGAATTTTTAGAGTTAAAGTTTGCTTGAAATTCCGGGGGGTTAGGGTCTCTGTGTGACCGTTGATAAATGGGTTCTCTTTGTGCAAGAAAGGGCTGTAATAGTATGGTTACGGGTTGTATATCTGGTACACGCTTTCGTTATGGGTTATGGCTAGCCATGTCCGGGACTGTTTGTGACCGACACCAAGTACATTCCTTCGTGGAGTGCAGTCTTTTAGCATTATTTTTTTGAGACTGTCAGTTGCGATAGAACAAAGGAGGTAAAGGCGCTGTAGCCCACGCGAAACACAGGTAAATCTGGGTTTAGTGGCGGGCGTAAGCGTTCAACAAAAAAGACCCACTTTGTAGCTGTATCGTTTTTTCCCCCCTCTAGCCTCCTTCGAAATGAGCACAAGGCAGTCCCTCGAGTATTTTTGAGAGTCTCCCGACGGACAGAGACTGCGGAGTGCCCTCCGTCGCTCTTAGTTGAGGTGGCTCTGGGTGTCCGGCGTTGGGTTGTCGTCACCGTTGCCGTCGTCGGCGTCAGGTTCGGCAACAGATTCGACTAGAGGTGCGTTCGGTAGGATGCATGGGGCGAGGAGTGCGACGGCCATGGTGGAAGCAATGGAGATGTACACGAGGGTGCCAAGCCCGGAGTAGTCGGTGTACGTGATACCCAGCGCTTCGACGATCGGCGCCGTGACCCACTCACGCACAGAGTCGCCGCAGCTCATGATCGACAAGAAGATGGCGTACACCAGCAGCCGCTTGTCCTTCGGCGTCTGCTCAACGGCGACCACCTCTAACGGGACGAACGCGAGTTGCGAAACGAAGCTGTTCAACGACGAGAATATATACAGATACGTCAAAGGGTTGATGCACGTTCCCAAAGCGTTGAAACAGTGGTACCCGTCCACGGGGTACTGCAAGTTGGCGTTGACGAGGGGGATGTAGAAGAGCTGGCAGCCGCACGACACGGCGGTCAGGATCGGCAGCACCCAGCGGACGCGCTGCCGGTTCGCCAGCGGCGCGTAGCAAAACGACGCGAGGACGGTCATCGCATATCCCACGAGCGAGAGGTGGGTCAGGTCGCAGGCTTTGAAGTACGAGAACTGGAACGTGTACAGCTGCACGGACGCCGAGGGTGTCGCGTTGAACGCGAACAAGAACAGCCCGCTGCAGATCGCAGCCCGGTGCTCACGAAGCATCGACCAGAAAGAGGCGCCGCCGGCGCGATCCTGGAAGCTTCTCCCCAGCAGGAGGCCGACGGCGGTGGTCGTCGCGAACGCGATGGTGGTGAACACAGCGAGGAGCGCCCACCACGTCGCCTTCGGGAAGAACGTCTTCAGGGTGATCCACACCAGCACCAACTCGAACGCCGCGACCACTGCGGTCACCTGCAGCGCGTTGGCCGACGTGCCGCCCGCCTCTTTGGGCCCGCGGCTGGCGATCAACCGCGTGTGCACGTTTTCCACAGGGTCCTCTTCCTCCTCCTCAGCCCCAAGCAGCGGATACGCAACCGCGTCACGCTGCTTCAGGACGGCCGTGAGGTTGCCGGCGTCCGGTGCCGGGTCACATTCGTCGAAGCACTGGGGGTCGGTGAGTGCTCCGCTGTCGTCTTCGTCCTCATCGTTGCTGGGTTCGGGGATCAGCGGAGCTGCGAACGCCGCCAGAGCGGCGAATATCCCGGTGACGATGAGCACGCGGTTTGCCGACCACTTGTTGTCGGACGTGTCGGAGCAAGGGTAAATGAGCAGCTGCAGCATGGAAGCCACGAGGGACCCGGCGTAGCGGGTTGCGTTAGCGACCGCCTGCAGGGCGCCTGCGTTCTTCATGTCTTTGTGGGCCGCGTCCATGAGGACCGCGCTGCACATCAACTCGTTGAACGCCTGGCCGATGCTGCAGATGAACGAAACGAGGAAGGCGAGGGGAACGGACCGGACCCACAAGCCGTTGACTACGTACGAGAGCCCGGTGATAATCGCCGTCAGGAACACCCACGGCCGCCGGTGCATGCCCGCGATCGGAACATGCTGCGTCACGAACGCGTACAGCGGCTTCAACGACACCGGGATCATGATCACGGCGTAGTAGTTATTCATCGTGCTCTGATCCATCTTGACCTCGTTCTCTAACCACTCCGTGTTGGCGTACATCGGGAACGTCATCACGAGCGCGTTGATGAAATACACCACGAGAAACCCGAGGGGGAGGCTGTTCAGCACGCTTCGGTGCTTTTCCCAGATATACGCCCAACGGCTCATTGTATCACGCCCCCCACACCCTCTCACCTCCCAGTTGAGTCGCAAGGCTGCTTGGTGGAGAAGTGTGAAAAACGGAGGTTTGCTCAGAGGCTTTCCATGTTATCCTGCAGATACTTTCAGCGATATTCGTGCCTTCGTTCTCATTTCGTACATCTTAACTATGGTGTGCTTCGACGTGTTTCAGACGGTTTCGTGGGTGCTGAAGGTGAGCAAGTTTGCGTTTTTTGTGCACCAGATAAGTGAGGTTGCCATGTTTTGCCACAGTATTCCCGGGGAAAAGAAACGAGTTTCCCGATGTGCGTACAGGCCCTCGTGCAGCCAGTTTTTCTTCTTTAGAATAGACACTAACCGGCGCATTTGAAAGTATCTTTGGATATGCGCCAACTTATCGAAGTCCGCAAGTTTCCGAGAAACTCGCAGAAACTGCCAAAAACGCGAGCAACGCCAAAGCTTACCGCGTCATGCTTGGCAGAGTCGGGTCCAACCAATTTTCCCAATGACAATGTATCGCATTATTTTGTTGCGTTCGTAGGGGAGGCATTTGCAAGCTAATGAGTACCACACATGACAATGTATCGTAGTATTTTGTTGCGTTAGTAGGGGAGGCATTTGCAAGCTAATGAGTACCACACATGACAATGTATCGTATTATTTTGTTGCGTTAGTAGGGGAGGCATTTGCAAGCTAATGAGTACCACACAATGCCAGCTTTTCGCTACCTGACTCCAATTCATCGGGGTGAAGGCATCTAAAACGCACCGGGTACTTGAGTTGCTTTGGCAAATCATTTTGCTTTGCGACGAAGGTCGGATCGCCTTAGCCAGCTGCTGTCACCCCCAGAAATAAAAGCCCTTGTCCCTTCCTCATGAGACAGCCCCTTGCTTGCTGAGACATGCTGTCCTGTCTCTAGTGCATGGTTGACCATGCGTTGCAAGCATCCAGACGACCTCTTGCCTGGCCTGGAACATCTGTGGTCGCCGTCGCTGTTCTCAGTGGGAGTGTGAGGGGAAGATAGCTTTTGCAAGAAAAGACGGCGAAGACGCGTAAAAGGGGCTCGTCGTGGAAACAGCGAGCCCTGCTGGTCTGTCGGAGTGCGAAAAAAAAAGAACCGGAAAAAAAAGGTGTACAGGAAAATGGGAGAAAGTGGATTTGTGCTGTGGGGTTTCTTTTTGGGGGTAGTGCGCCTTAGGGGACTAGTCCCTGTGGGAAATGTGCCCAACGGGGACTGGCGAAAAGTCCAATGAAACTGTTTGCCCAACGGGGACTGGGCACAACTTTCATTGGGAATTTCTAAATGTGTTTTCTGCTGTTTTTGTGTTCCGACGATCCCGGTGGGACGCCTTTCGTTTGTTAATACAGCTCCTAGAGTGTGACCGGTCCCCGTTTTTTTGGGGGGGGAAACATCGCCACGGTGAGTGCTGTGGATACACCTACATACACCGATACCACGATAGGTGCTGGTGGCGGTCTTTTCGACGTTAACAACGGGGTTGTTCTCGTCGGTTGTGTGCGCACGAGCGGAACTCGCCTGTTTTGGTGCATTTCAGGTACGCTGCCAACTGCGCATTCATTAGTACCAACAATTGCATAGTTTGCACAAAAATAACGCTAAAAAAAAAGGGGGGAGAGGGAGTTGTTGCTTGGAAAGAGAAGCAACCCGTGGCAAAAAGCGGCAAATCAAAATGCGGCGAAGATGGGAGCAAATAGGCACGCCGGGTTTGAGTTTCAAGCGAGTGGTGATTATACGATGTTTGACAAGATACTCGTAGAGGCCGTCTGGTGCTTATCTTGACGCTAGAGGGGGGACAATGCAACTACTTTTGTTGGACGCTGACGCCCGCCACCAAACCGTGTTCCGTGTGGGCTACAGCACATTCCTCCTTTGAGATTATGCAGCTGGCGGCCTCCTCAAGTATTTCCTTCAAAGCATGGGGCTTATACAAAATTATGCATCGTCGATTCGACCGTATCCTTTTTCCCGACAGCGAGTGCCAGACTGCGGGTGTTTGAGTTCCCCCATCGTTTGCGAGGCATGCGGAAGCCCCCGGCTCTGGGAACGATGAAGACCACGGCCAGACGCGATAGTCAATGGGAATTGCAGAAGCATGAGACTCATCAGGTCGTCGAACCCATTGGCGGGCTGGGTTCGCCCATGCCCATCAGCAGTTGAGTGACCTATCAAGCTGCTTCGGCATTTTTTGTTGAACGCTTACGCCCGCCACTAAAACCAGATTTACCTGTGTTTCGTGTGGGCTACAGCACATTTACCTCCTTTGATCTATCGCAACTGGCAGTCTCCTCAAGCATTTCCTACAAAGCAGGTGCTTCTACAAAAATCGAATCTCTCAGCGGCAGGGCATTCGGCGGCGTCGGCCCGTACGGGAAAGCCACGCACTTTTTCCCGACCGCCACGCTCGGCAGCACGGAGGGGTCCCGCCGGATCAGGACGCCGACGCTCGTCGCCGGCGCCCGGCGGCGGGCACATACTTTTTGCACGCTCGGCAAGCACACACATGGAGACTGTGTCCTGGCGTGTGTGCACCTTGCTTCGTGTGCTGTTTACAGAGCGGTCAAAACGGCGTCCATGCTATCCATGCAGCCGTGCTTGTTGAAAGGCTCGCCCCGGATGCTGGTCAGGTGGTCGAGGTACGAACGCTCCGACGATGCGGAAGCCCAGTTCCAGTGCTGCGGAAAGATGGGCAGCGACGGGCACGCCATGCCCACACGCCGGGGAATCGACGCGCGAAGAGCCGGCCGTTGAGGGGCTGCTGCTATGCCGAGCATGTCCCCTGTACAACAACCCGCTGCGGCATCCGGGAGCTCCGGCCCCAGCTGGCCCCCGCCCGGTAAGGCGGTCGGCGGCGTCGGCCCGTACGGGAAAGCCACGCACTTCTTCCCGACCGCCACGCTCGGCAGCACGGAGGGGTCCCGCCGGATCAAGACGCCGACGCTCGTCGCCGGCGCCCGGCGGCGGCGGCGCGGCCGGACGCCTCGCGCGCCGCCGCCAGGCGGCGACGCAGGCTTCGCTGCATACTTGTGCAACTTGTCCAAAAAGCGCCGCCGCGCCGCCTCCTGCGGGTCGACGCCTAGAGGAGCGCACGGCTCCGCGGGATCCGGGCCGCCATCCCCCGGCTGCAGCTGCCGGCTGTTCCCGCACGCGTCCAGAGCGCGGCCGGGCCCTGGTAGTAAATCCGTTGCATTGGTGTGTTTGTCAGGCCTCCGACTACCCTGAGCAACGCACAGTGCACTGGGCCCTGGTAGTGAATCTGTTGCATTAGGGTGTTTGTCAGGCCTCCGACTGCCCTGAGCAACGCGCAGTGCACTGGGCCCTGGTAGTGAATCTGTTGCATTAGGGTGTTTGTCAGGCCTCCGACTGCCCTGAGCAACGCGCAGTGCACTGGGCCCTGGTAGTAAATCCGTTGCATTGGTGTGTTTGTCAGGCCTCCGACTACCCTGAGCAACGCATTGTGCGCTGGGCCCTGGTATGTCGCCACCGGGGGCTGGTCCAAACGAGGAGACGGGCTTGCCTTCGCGGGGCGCGGGTGTGGCCAGCAGGGGGTCCCCGGCTTGGAGCTGCTGGGTGCACGTTTTCCTCCGCGTGCAGCACGCGCACTCGCACGGGCACCGGCACGACGCCTTGCAGCAGAGGCAGCGGCAGTCGCCGTCGTCGGGGGGCGGGTGGCCCGTGGCAACCTCCCCCGGTGCGTCTATCCCGCTGGCGCCGCGTGGCCTCGTCCGTCTCGGCCGGCGGTGGGCTGGCCGTCCGCCTGCCTCGTCGGCTCCCTGCCCGCTGCGCCGCAGGTCGAGGAGCTCGCGCAGGCGGCGCTGCGTTTCCTTCTCGAGCACCTTCAGCGCGGCTGTCGTGCGCTTCACGCCGACGGCGTGCCACCGCTCGGCGGAGGGCGAGTGCCCCCGCGGCGTCATCTTTTTTGTTGGCTCCTCCTCTCCTCTCCTCCCCTCCCGCCCCTTCCGTTCAACCCCGGGAAGACATGTGTCCTGATGTTGAAAATTCGTGTAAGATGTGCTCGCATAGCTATACGCCGATGAACGAAGACACACACACACAGTCACACACACAAACAACAACGGCAGACAAATGTGCGGGCATCATCATCAGTGTCGTGCTGTTTAGTTATCTTCCGTCATCCGTGTCGTCTGCCACACATCATACTCAGCCTGTTTGCAGCACGTGCATTCGCACGGGCACCGGCACGAGCTTTGAGCCGAGTTTTTTCGGCAGAGCCGTCGTCGCCAGGGGGCGGGTGGCCCGTGGTGCGTCGTTCCCGCTGGTGCCGCATGGTCTCGCCCATCTCGGCCGGCGGTGGGCTGGCCGTCCGCCCGCCTCGTCGGCTCCCTGCCCGCTGCGCCGCAGGTCGAGGAGCTCGCGCAGGCGGCGCTGCGTTTCCTTCTCGAGCACCTTCAGCGCGGCTGTCGTGCGCTTCACGCCGACGGCGTGCCACCGCTCGGCGGAGGGCGAGTGCCCCCGCGGCGTCATCTTTTTTGTTGGCTCCTCCTCTCCTCTCCTCCCCTCCCGCCCCTTCCGTTCAACCCCGGGAAGACATGTGTCCTGATGTTGAAATTTCGTGTAAGATGTGCTCGCGTAGCTATACTCCGATGAACGAAGACACACACACACACACACACACACACACACACACACACACACACACACACACACACACACACACACACACACACACACACACACACACACACACACACACACACACACACACACACACACACACACACACACACACACACACACACACACACACACACAGTCACACACACAAACAACAACGGCAGACAAATGTGCGGGGACATCATCATCAGCGTCGTGCTGTTTAGTTATCTTCCTTCATCCGTGTCGTCTGCCACACATCATACTCAGCCTGGCCAGCGCACGTTTGCAGCACGTGCATTCGCACGGGCACCGGCACGAGCTTTGAGTCGAGTTTTTTTTTTCGGCAGAGGCGGCGGCAGTCGTCGTCGCCAGGGGGCGGGTGGCCCGTGGTGCGTCGTTCCCGCTGACGCCGCGTGGTCTCGCCCTCTCGGCCGGCGTGGGCTGGCCGTCCGCCCGCCTCGTCGGCTCCCTGCCCGCTGCGCCGCAGGTCGAGGAGCTCGTGTAGCGGCGCTGCGTCTCCTTCTCGAGCACCTTCAGCGCGGCTGTCGTGCGCTTCAAGCCGACGGCGTGCCACCGCCGGGGCGAGTGCCCCCGCGGCGGCATCTCTTTTTTTGGCTCCTCCTCTTCTCTCCTCCCCTCCCGCCCCTTCCGTTCAACCCCGGGAAGACATGTGTCCTGATGTTGAAAATTCGTGTAAGATGTGCTCGCGTAGCTATACGCCGATGAACGAAGACACACATGCACACGCACACACACAGTCACACACACAAACAACAACGGCAGACAAATGCGCGGGGACATCATCATCAGCATCGTGCTGGTTAGTTATCTTCCGTCATCCGTGTCGTCTGCCACACACGTGCCACCGCTCGGCGGAGGACGAGTGCCCCCGCGTTGTCATCTCTTTTTGGGGGTTTTGGCTCCTCCTCTCCTCCCCTCCCGCCCCTTCCGTTCAACCCTGGGAAGACATGTGTCCTGATGTTGGAAATCCGTGTAAGATGTGCTCGCTGCGTTGTTATAGGTTGAACGACTGCGCATTCGCCGATGAAGACACAGACACACACACAGAAACAACAACGGGGACAATTGGCGGGGATGTCGTCATCAGTGTCCTGCTGTGTAGTTTTCTTCCGTCTCCTGCGTGTCGTCAGCCAGTTGGCTAGCCACACATCACACTCCGCAGCCTGGCCAGTGCTCGTTTTGTAGGTGTGCAGCACGTGCATTCGCACGGGCACCGGCACGGCGCTTTGCAGCAGAGCCAGCGGCAGTCGTCGTCGCCAGGGGGCGCTGGTGTCGCTCTCGCCCGTCTTGCGATTCATCGAGGGAATGCCACTAGGCAATACGAACGAACTTCAGGTTCCTATGGGCTGGCTGGCGGGGAAAATCTTTTTGCGGTGGGCTGGCCGTCCGCCCGCCTCGTCGGCTCCCTGCCCGCTGCGCCGCAGGTCGAGCAGCTCGCAGGCGGCGCTGCGTTTCCTTCTCAAGCACCTTCAGGGCTTTTTTTGCATCCCGACTCTGTGATCCGCCTGCGAGATCGTTGCATAGAAGTCGAACTTTGAGTGTGTGGGCCCCTCCGAAGAAAGGCCCATCACACTGGTTCCAGACTACTTAGCCCGGGTCCCTGGGGTTACCCTCCTTCTCTTGGTCGCCTGGTCTTGAATCTCGCCGGTTCGTCCGGCCTTGTTCTTGCTTCGCGCTTCCTCTTCGTTGTGCATCACCTCGTCTCCCTGCGGTGCGGGCTTCTTCCGTTTGTGTCACCTGTGTGGCGTGTGGACTGATCTGTACCCGTTCCCTTCACCTGCGAGATCGTTGCATATAAGTCGATCTTTGAGAGCGTGCATGGATTTACAAAGATCTTTGCATTTTTCCACATGTTTTTCAAAATTAACTACTTCTTTTTTACATCTTAAAGACTCTTTGTGTAAAAAAGAAAAAGAAAGATCTTGAAATTTTGTAAAAAATAGTGACTGTGCGTTGTCCTTGTGGGTGGGGGTGTGTGGTCCTTTTTGAGGTGAATTGCGCCTGTCGTTGCCTCACCCTTAAGGTTGCAGCCCAAGGAAACCAGCTGTGAGACAAAACTCGGCACCAGTCTCGTCGGATTGCACCAGAAAAGAACTTCACGGGTTACGAAACACCCGCCCAACACAAGGCACGCGCCCAAGAACGTGCACGGCCACCGTAGCACCCGGAATCCTTTTTCGCTTCTGGTAGACTTTGACCTATGCCAGTTTCACGTGTAGGTAAGGCAACAGACTGAACAAGCCGACAACGCTTCTCAGCTTGGGTTGGTTCAACACACACGCTGCTCACTCCACCCTGCTCGCGTTTCCGCTTCATTTTGAAACGGGCAAGTTTGTCTGCTACCTCCGACTCCACTTCTTTGTGACTAAAGCACGTGGCAGAGCATCCTGCAGACACTGCTTCTTACCCCTTCGCAAATACATGCGATGGGTTTTGTCATAGAAGAGCTTTGCGGCCTCCGGCATCTAATCAAGGTTACGGTCCTCAAGATTCATCGGGCCTTCACGAGCCTCAGGCTCGTGATCGGACTCCGGGTCCGCGACGAAATCTGTTGTTGCCACGGAGCCAGCGGATTTCGAATCAGTGAGTCGGAATCAGTGGAATCGGACATTGTTTACTTGGTCCGAGACGAGAGATATGCTAATAGCTCTGTCGAGCCAACCCCACTTTTTAGGGAGTCGGGGGCGAAGCCCGGGGGCACTTTTTTAGCCTACCGTCGTACGCGTTTTTCTAGTAGTCAATTCCCCCACTCCGGGGTTTTCTCGATCCGTGACTCGGGCACCGGGTATTTGCCGCACACTTCAAGCCTGAAGGCCCGGGTTCGAACCCGGCCAAGGACACTTTTCCGGCCGAAAAAATGATTTTCGGGGGTTGTTGGGGTTCGTGCCCGGAATATGCGTTTTTTGCAGAGTTTCTCGTTGACTCGCGGTATTTGGGTCCCCTTGGGTAACGCGAGTCAGTCTACCAGAACTGAGCATCGCCCGACCTTTGCTTCACCAGAAGTTAGCTTCGCCCGAACTTTGCTTTTGCATCACCACAACCTAGCAACTTAGTTTCGCCCGAACTTTGCTGTTTTCCGAACTTTACAAACCCCGAAAATCATTGTCGACTGGAAAAGTGCCTCGCAGGCTCATCTGATTGTCACAGTGAGCGTTTGTTGCAGTAAAGTGATTGTCAGGCCTTCGACTACCCTGAGCAACGCACTGTGCACACAGTCGGCGTCTACGTAACAGCAGATGGGTCGCGCTGCGGGCGCGGCTCATGGGTGAACGTCGTTGTGGCCGCAGAAGGGGGTCGTGCCGTGTCGGCGGGTGTTCGCCGCTTCTTCTCACCGCGTTTGCGGAGCCCTCGCCGAGCTTGATTGGTGTGAGCAACCATTAAAGCAAAGAAACTGCACTACTACCTTGACGTTTTTTCACAAAATTTCGTCGTCTTGTTGCGTTAGTGGGGAGTCATTTGCAAGCAAATGAGATTTCAAGATCTTTTTTTTTTTTTTTCAAGATGTGAAAAAAAATGGGCAAATCCAACAACTTCTGAGAAGGAGTTTGTCAATCCATGAGCGTGGGCCCCTCAAAAAGAAAGACCCGTCACACTGGTTCCAGACTACGGGTCTCTGGGTCGCGTCCCCCTCCTTCTCTTGGTCGCCTGGTTTTGAATCTCGCCGGTTCTTCCGACCGAATTGCTTCGCGCTTCCTCTTCGTTGTGCATCACCTCGTCTCCTCCCTGCGGTGCGGGCTTCTTCCGTTTGTGTCACCTGTGTGGCGTGTGGACTGATCTGTACCCGTTCCCTTCACCTGCGAGATCGTTGCATAGAAGTCGAACTTTGAGTGTGTGGGCCCCTCCGAAGAAAGGCCCATCACACTGGTTCCAGACTACTTAGCCCGGGTCCCTGGGGTCACCCTCCTTCTCTTGGTCGCCGGGTTCGTCCGACCTAATTTGCTTCGCGCTTCCTCTTCGTTGTGCATCACCTCGCCTCCACTCCCTGCGGTGCGGGCTTCTTCCGTTGTGTCGCCTGTGTGGTGTGTGGACTGATCTGTACCCGTTCCCTTCACCTGCGAGATCGTTGCATAGCAGTCGAACTTTGAGTGCGTGGGCCCCTCAAAAAAGAAAGGCCCGTCACATTGGTTCCAGACTACGGGTCTCTGGGTCGCGTCCCCCTCCTTCTCTTGGTCGCCTGGTTTTGAATCTCGCCGGTTCGTCCGACTTAATTGCTTCGCACTTCCTCTTTGTTGGGCTTCACAGAAGCTCGTCTCTACTCCCTGCTGTGCGGGCTTCTTCCGTCTGTGTCACCTGTGTGACGCGGGCCGCTTCACTGCTAGTCTGCGTGAAATCGTTGCAGATAATCCCGGGCCCAACCCCTCATCATCCCGAGTGCTCAAGCCGAAGCGAACATCTCAGGGAAGCATACGACGTGGAGAGAGAAAGAAGCCAGTCGTCCGCGGCCAGCAGCCGGCCGTCCACTCGTCGCAGCTCCTCTGCGAACCCTGCAGTAGACGCAGGGTTCGGTCAAGCATGCCACCGGCGCGTCCGTTTCTTTTCCGTAGTAGCACCCAGCCCTACAGCGGGGGTTCCAACTAAAAACCAAATATACAACCCGTAACTTTATAGCCCTTTCTTGCTCTAAGAGAATTCGTGGGTTTGGTAAGGTGCGGCCAGAGATCAAGGGAGATTCCCCTTGACTCCGTCGCCAACGTTTCCCAATGCTGTCTCTCCCTCGATCTCTAACACGAGTGGTCGACTACCCTTCTTGCCTGAAGCTGATCCGCATCCGTCCGAATGAAGGAAATGTGAGGGCTTGCGGATGAGACGAGAGGCAGAGCAGTGCGGGAGGAAGAAAGGAGGGAGAAAAGGAGGGGGCGATAGGACATGCTTGTATCCTGTCGCCAACGGCCTTGAAAATACTCGAGGGACTGCCTTGTGCTCATTTCGAAGGAGTCTAGAGGGGGAGAAAACAATACAACTACAAAGTGGGTCTTTTTTGTTGAACGCTTACGCCCGCCACTAACCCCAGATTTACCTGTGTTTCGCGTGGGCTACAGCACATTTACCTCCTTTGATCTATCGCAACTGGCAGTCTCCTCAAGCATTTCCTACAAAGCAAGTGCTTGTACAAAAAAAAAATCCACGATGACGGGTGGCACCGCCAGAGTTGGACCATTCCAAGCCGAGATCCACTTTCGATTTCGGCGGGACCCAGATGCAGTGATGGCTCGCGGATGCGGGAACAAAGCATGGCCCCACCCTGAGAGACGTCGTGCAATCGCGTGTGCAAGAGACCGACATATTTCTCTCGGTGGCAGAGTGGGGCGTCGGGCTGGACGAATCGCGGTCGATTTCGTGGCAGATCTGATGTCCGTACGGACTGCGTTAGACTGGGTTGGTTTCAAACGGAATGACTTGTATACCAAGATTGATGGGTTCTCAGCAAAAAGAAACCGTGGCGATAGGTCGCAACGCTTTGCGGTGTTGCTTTTCCCGCCTCCTCTCAACTGGTATCTTGAAGATTGGGGCTTTATACAGTCTGAGTACCTGACTGGCAGTAACGCTGAATTATATTGTCCTTCTTGATGTACGTCTCGTGCTGCTATTAGCACCAGTCTCGGTGCCGCAGCATAAAAGGGGAAGCAGAAACGAACCAAGTGCCAATGATCTTCGTGTGTTTTGGCCACAATTGGAGGGGGGCTGGATTTGCGGGGGTACCCGCTGGAAGACATCGGGTATGACCTCTCTTAAGGTAGCCAAATGCC